>QVRM01005070.1:0-50265 GCA_003439945.1 Dermanyssus gallinae
GGGGTGGGGGGGGGGGGGGGGCAGCAGAAAGGCCAGGGACAACACCGAGATTCTATGCTAGCCGGCTGGCAACTTGCTTTCTCTCGATTAGAGTAAGCCACTTCAGAGTGGGAGCAACCCAAGCGGGCTCACGAGAAACGGCAACCGGAAGACAGTCAAGGCTTCCGTCAGTCAGCCAGTGCGTACTCGTGGGGTAACCCCCCCCGCCCCCCCCGACAGAGAGACCCCCCGAGAGAGACTTACTATGAGTTTCGTTTGCATCATAAGGGGTGGGGAACGCATGAACTATGAGCGGGCGAAAGACTCATGGGCAAGGGGAGAAACACGAAGGGGTTATTTACAAAGTTTTGTTTGACTGCTCCCTTGACAGGCGCGACTCCGAACGAACCGAGGCAAGGCCAAAAGGCGGACAGGAATAAGAAACAGGGCTTAGGGATGCAGCGTGCATCGGATTCAAATCGCTCGTGAATTTGAAAACGGACGTGCCGCCTAAACAAGTCCAGAGAACATGCTGGGCAAAGCGAGTCGAAACCTGTACGGTCGGGTCGATCCTACTATCACGGCGACCATTACTCCAACTACTCTGCCAACAAAAACAGCAACTAACCACGAATACAAAAACGCGCTAGAATGCTTATGTTCCGCATTCGGCATTCGAAAAAGATGCTTAAATTCCGAAGAGACACTGGGCGGCAGAAACAGAAAGGCAAATCGCGCATAAAACAGTGTAAGACGTTCAAAGAGAACGAAAGAGAACAGAAACAGAGCACGGCTGGATAGGGCTTCAAAGCAAGTCTTCGGAAATCGTAGGAATGACCATTCTGCACCACTTGTTATTGCTGTAGTGCCCCCCTGTAGGCACTTATTATTGCTGTTCTCATGCGGTTATAGCTTTGGTCTCTTACAATCATACCACTCGCTTAACTAGTAATATTATGAATGGCAACTCTTAACATAATTAGTACTTCAAGTAATTAGATGGTGTCTATCTTGATAACATTACTGCAAATTTACGACAGCTAAACGTCTAAATAGAGCGGCTGATAACAGCTTACTGCATATATAAATCTTTGTAAGTCAGAAAAGCTTAGAAGAGAACTAGAAAAGCTTGTGGAACATACCGTCTTGCCGTTCGAAGCATTACTATTCTGGGGCGATTTACTATTAAAGGGTTAGATAGATACCGATTGCCGAAGTTTATAAATGAAGCAATATATATATATATATATATGTATATATATATGAAGAGAGGGTGATAGAGAAAGACGTATATATTTTCCCGTTTGACGAATGGACCAGGTTATGGAAAAGAAAGCCATGTAAACGCTTAATCAGTGACTTAGTTACGTACATTTCTTTCTGGCGTGCCAACTAGATGCTGTTAAGCGCGCTTCAGAACATTCAGGCATTACAGGCCATATGATCTTGCTGGCTACTAAACAAACCATAATAAAAGTATATTACTGCTACTCAAGGCATTTTATTCATTATGTTATTGACTATATAATTGGTAGTTACAATCACAACACAATTGTGGGGGCTGACATAACGTGATCATTCGGATTGTAGAGAGCTTTCTACGTCAATGGTTCAATGTCATTGGTTCTCGGACCGTGATTGATGTCATCTAGTGTTCCAATATATTTTAGTTGCTTTAGGTCTTCTGCGACAGACCACTGTGCTCAGTAATGAAGCTTGTAGCTTAGCTGTCAGTGATGTTCTGTATCGATTGTAGGAGCGGGCACCGTCACTTACTGACTCTTATCGTATTCAAAGCTCTACTACGTGCCGTCTCCCGCTCCAACGGTAAATTTGGGTCGTGACGTTCGACCTTTCTCTTTGAGCTTTGTTTCTTTAGTATATCATTCAAATAAACGAAAATACGCCCCCAAATTGAATGTTTTCTCACTAACGCGTGGAAGACGCTTTTGAAAGCACGTGCTAGCATCTTCTACATACAGCCATATCGCTGTTAGGTCAATGTATCGGCTTGGAGAAGATGTAGCTCTTGATAGGTTTCTATGGCTATCACCGCGAACAATTGAGGCAACACATCGTATGGTCTAGACAAACACCAACTACTACCATTACCAATAATTCATTTGTGCATCCATTCATTCGTTTATTCCATCCGTTGCCTTCCTGTGGTACGCGATTAAGCATGGCAGATGGACACCATCTTGGAACAAGCCAAGGAACTCTCGCTTTAGCTGTCGCGGCAGTACAAGCGTTTCTGTGTCTTCGTGTTTTTACCCCAACTTTTATTTTCATTCGCTTTCTTTCGTACTTGCTTTAGCGTTTCGCCACTTGTCTGCTCCTGCTACCGTGTCTGCTGCCGTATTGGGCGCAGGCTTTGGTCAAACCGACAAACGCCGATCGGCTGAGCTCAGACGAGATTGCTTCTAGGGTGGGGGGGCGTGGGTGGTTGAAACCCCGCCAAAGCCCTCGTATTTATTATAGGCTTTAGACAGGCAGACATCGTACCGGTAGTAGCAGCAGCGACAACAACAACAAACAACAATAACAACGGCAGCAACAACTAACTCCCGAGCAAATTATTTACCTAACCATAAAGAGGACCAGTTAAGCTGGTGGCCTCTCGGGTCGACTATGACGATATGGCTTTCCGAACTGCATCATTTCGTCTCTTCCTCTCTTTCCTTTCTCTATTATATATATATATATATATATATATATTCCCAGTCTCTCTCCCTTGCTATACGCCGTAGCTATATATATACATACGGACGTACGTACAATCTTCTACAAAGCCGCTGAACACAAACCGCCCGCACTCGACACGTAACATATGTATCTGATTACTCGCTTTGATCGAAGCAAGCAGCTCAATGCGGAAAAACGATTGTTTTGCAGCCACGCAACCACAAAGCGCTCATCCAGCGCTGTCAGAACGAGCCAGCTGGTCAGATCGCTCGAATCCAAAAGCACAGCAGATTGTATGCGGGGAATTGAGGCCGGCACAGAAATTGAGAACGAGACACAGAAAAGAAAAGAAGAGAAAGAGAAAGAGAGCTAGGGAAGAGAGGGAAAAGAAAGGACAAATTGTGGAAAGCTGGATAAAGATGATGAGACGACGGTTCGGGTGTGACGGAAACAATCCGCCCTTGAAATCCCAGAACCTGTTCTTTTTGTCGTGCCAAGATGTAAGGGCGGTCGCGGTCGGTTATTGCTATCCGACACGGGCGGCCAATGTCTTCTTTCTCTTGTTCTTGTTAGAATAGATGGAAGGTTTCGAGTATTCGCGTAGTATTGCGCATGCATGGTTGATCGCTGCTAGCGGCGATGACGATAACGACTTGTCACTGAGGTTGACAACCCGACTAAACGCACGTTGATCACTGTGCCCATCTGTATCCCGCTCTGTGTCAGCTATCATCTAGCCTTGTTTAGTGGTGTATGTTATTGCGATTAATTATTTTTGTTAGTATGCTTACAATTATATAATCTATTTGCACAACTTTTTTTTATGTTAGCACTTTGGAGATGTTGAATTATTGCTATTATGAAGAATTATCTCTGAGTGTCTTATATTATGATTTTATGTTAGTGCAGGATAGTTTGCGCAATGTTTTCTTCTTATGACTAAGTAAGTAATCTATGTGCTTCGTAGTAAATATGCTAACTTAACCTTACTACAATACTTGTAAGTAATCGGATAATAATAAGACAGCGCCTGTGGCTGGATGTGCAACGGGGCAATGCGGCCTCGGTTCGGGGCACTCTCCAGAAATGGCTGATCCCTACACTGGACCCCCCGTAACGGTGCACACGAACGCAGGGACCCAAATGTCATGTTCCTACCCTGAATGATTGATTACATTGAATAAATGAAATAATAATTATTACCAGTAATCGGATTACTGTTAGCATAGTGAATGCAATTAGTTATCGTGTTATAAAGTAGTTCAATAAAAGAGGAGGAAATGTATATATATATATATATATATATATATATATATATATATAATATATATATATTATTTATTTCTTTATGGAATTGTCACAAAAAAATTGCATATACGTTATAATCAGAAATCTAATATCACGTTATCAGTAACTGAGACCCAAATAATATTTAAAAAAAACTATATATATATATATATATATATATATATATATTTAATTTTTTTTTAAATGATTTGAGTCTCAGTGACTGATAACGCGACACGAATTATTCAAATCAATTCTATGGATCCATAGATTTAGGTTATTAGTTATTATAGATAAATAAATTATTACTATTTATATTTATATCTATAATATATTTTATCAATCCCATCGATGACGATTACGTTGTTCCTTTTTCATACTGCTAGCAGCTAGACCCGTCTCGGCTAGTCAGCGTTGTGACTATTCGCCGTAGTATGAATTAGCCAACAAGCCTGTTCCAAAAAAAAGCTGGAAACACTTCTGCTAATTGGGCCCGTGGCCCAATGAAAAAACGTACATTTTTGCACGCTCCATTACCTGGCTATTATGTTAATAGCAATATTTGTCAAAGTTGCATTCACTAGGTTTTTAAGCGAAGAACAAACACGGCATGCAGGTAAATTAGCTCTTTCGATCGTCACATGGGGTACGACAAAAAAAACTCTACCATTTTAGCTTTGAGTCTACGGACTTGTCTGACCTGCAACACGTAGAATGTTTCTATTTCTCTCTCTTGCGCGCGCTTTGTGTTTCTCTCTCATACACATTTGTGCTGCATACTGCTCGACCACTAGTCTTTTCGAGTAATTTAGCGTGCACAATATTTAGATAGACTTAAATCTCATCTCGCAACTCTGAACAAAATGACTGCTGCCAAAGCTTGCCGGCTTTTGACCGATTGGCCTGCTCCCGCGCGACGCAGCGAGGAAGAGCATGGGCAACAGTGGAAATGCTGCGCGGGCAAAGAGGCCGAGGTGAGGCCTGTGTAGGACAATACGACCCCCAAACGTGGTAACGCAAAATCACGTGTATATGATTTTACTCTTATATATGATATAGATGTATGTGTATAGATTACATACGTTGATACGGTGATATATATATATATACTATGTGTGCACAAATATAATTATATCAAACTCATTTGCAATGAGACAGAATTTGCTGTCCGCAATACGGATGGATAGCGTGAGAACCGTGAGAAGACTACGGCCGCATAAAACTCCGCCCGGATGTGCTCGCATTGATTCAAGCTTTGTCGCCTTTACGTTGTAGATGCGCTGCTAATGAAGCTAGCCAAATTGTTGATGTTGATTAGATCGACACGGCGTAATTTAACGCACGCCGCCATCTGGGCAGTGATAGGAAATGCATTTATTCGCTGAGACTCGACGTTGACCGTGTTCCACTGGAATCGCCGCTCGATGGCCTGGCAGCGGAAAGCTGCCAAACATTTTATTCTATGAAACCATTATTAATATTGTATGAAACTCGATAAATGAAGCTGGTGAATTATATATATATATATATATATATATATATATATATTTTCAAATATATGTATATATTCATCCAGCAATCTTTGGGGTCTAGTACAACTCGACGAAAAAATATTTTGTTTTCCAATGAAACAAAGGGGCAAAAATGTTTTGATAGAGTGAAAGCGAAATTACCAAAAGTGGTGGTATCAAGCTTTTTATCCAAACCTATCTTCCCTAAATATGCGATCGCGCCCAGTCATCCTATAAACAAAGCAACGCCTACGTGTTTAGAAAAAAAATTGCATCTACTAAACTGCAGTCTACAGCTGAAAGCAGAACAAATGTTGTATTAAAGATAATTCTCAAGAAATGAAATTCTTAGCAATTTTATGTATTGCTTTTCACGCCGACTTACCATTTTTTTAGAATATATGGGTGCCCTTTGTTCCATTGGAAAAGGATTTTTTCGTCGAATCGTACTAAAACTCAAAATTTGTTATCGAATCATGTTATATATATATTTATATAACTGTGTATTTCACCTACATTCATAAGGCTTTCTTCGTGATTATTTATCTTCTTCAGGATTTCGGCAAGAGAAGTAGTGCAAAATCTATGCGTCAGTGCTGCGCATTCTACTGCCAGTATGTTTTTATTGAATCCGCGGCGACTGTAACAAACAGGGCCAGACCAAGGTTCAGGGCTTTGAATACTTTCAAACACTTGACCTCTTGCCTGGCCTGTTTGACTTTAGCTTCCAACTCCAAATAAAACATTCATAGGGTGATGTGCGGGCATCTTCAGCCTCAGTCGGAGTGTTTCGGAACAATCTCTCCGTGACAATATAAAGCATGTCACCATATATCATCACCACGGCTTGCTGGTACTCCTATCGGACGTAACCGACAGGGTCAGCAAAGAGAAGGGTAAACAAGATGCAGCTGAGCGTTCCCCTGCGGAGTGCCCACAAGTTGTCTAATCTAGGCCCTTCTAAGCTCAAAGTAATCCCGCCTGGTTCTGTCCAAAGGATATGGATCAATCTTTCCCATTGCAGACCAGTGCGGCGGGTTGTGTCGGTCTGGCCAAGTACCCGGAACACCGATAACGGTCAACGGGAGTAACTATGACTTTCTTTCTAGCGTGACTTCCCATTACTCTCTGAGCATATTCCGCGCAAATAGAAAACTGGTCAGATGTGTAAACTCCGTGTTGCTACATTCCTTAGGTCATAGGGTGATGTGCGCGGCATCTTCAGCCTCAGTCGGATTGTTTCGGAACAATCTCTCCGTGACAATATAAAGCATGTCACCATACATCATCACCACGGCTTGCTGGTACTCCTATCGGACGTAACCGACAGGGTCAGCAAAGAGAAGGGTAAACAAGATGCAGCTGAGCGTTCCCCTGCGGAGTGCCCACAAGTTGTCTAATCTAGGCCCTTCTAAGCTCAAAGTAATCCCGCCTGGTTCTGTCCAAAGGATATGGATCAATCTTTCTCATTGCAGACCAGTGCGGCGGGTTGTGTCGGTCTGGCCAATTACCCGGAACACCGATAACGGTCAACGGGAGTAACTATGACTTTCTTTCTAGCGTGACTTCCCATTACTCTCTGAGCATATTCCGCGCAAATAGAAAACTGGTCAGATGTGTAAACTCCGTGTTGCTACATTCCTTAGGTCAATTGTTTATGGGAGGCAAGGCATACGATATAGGTTATGTGGCAATAAATTCTTATTCTCATGGTCCATACAATGATTGTCATGGCTAATCGTTTTACGGATAAGTGACTGTCACTCATTCCGGAACGACTGGTTAACGCTCCAGGCCTACCAGGGGTACCAGTCAGAATGTCTGCAGCCTTAGCTTAATAGGCAAAGTGAAAAATGAGTAGGTGTTATCGGGCCACTTTATCGAGAACATCGAAGGATTAACTTCACGGTCGACTAGGGTGTGAAACGACAGGTGCTGCTTTCATTGTGACCTAAATATGTATAGTCTTCGCACGTTTTCGTACATTTTAGACCGATATTCTCCATCACCTGAAGCAGCACCACGACGCCTTTATCATCGTTGGCTCCACAATCGATTCTGGCATGGAAGTCCTCACCGCCGAGAGCTAGCGCGATCAGGCTCAATCCTGGCTCAAAGCTTGCCGTCTCAGCAACTTCCGCTAAAACAAATATGGGTTGGAAGCATAATGCAGCGACGTTTATCCTCCCGACATAGAGCACCACGCAGTAATTGTATTTCTTGACACATCGCATTTGTGTAAGCGCTCACATAGGTAGATAGGCAATCCATTCACAGGTCTTCCTTAACTTTCTGCAGGTATGTAGCCGGCTGGCGAATCCTCGCATATTGATATGCAGTTCGTCCCACTGAAATGTCTCCGTCAGTAGTGCAATGTCAACCAAAATAAACACACCTTGCTTTCTCTTCTGCGTTGCTTCGCATTTGTTCACGCTCAGTTTGTGTGTTACTTAGCGTTGAGTTCACGCCCCTGTGATTGTAGGGGGTGCGGCAAACCGTTCCTATGGAATTGCCTTGATTTTGGCAACCCGTTTCTGCAGTTCCGAGCGTGCTAACCACAGTTTTATAAATTTCCACTGTAGCCACTCAGTCGGCCGCCCAATGTCTCGTGGTTTGGCTTGTGGGGGTCACATGCTCCACACTCGTCCTTGAAAGCATAGGGTTTATATACATGTATGTATATATATATATTTTTTTTTTTATAAATTATAGTTAAAAACGGTGACTGTTCTATGGGGTGAAGAAATCCTATATACATTCTGTATGAGAACATTATGGCTTAGTTAAGTTTAGTCAGAACGTACAGAACAACTCTTTTTCGACGAACAGTAATGATAGCGACCGCTTTCTGGCCGAACGGAGTCACATATGGACAGAGGCTGAGAGGGTTCAGCCGCAGGCCAAAAGACATTTCTCACAAACTCTATTTAAATCACACATTCAATGTCGATAATACCTAAGTACAAACATTTGGCTCGGCGTCAGGAGCTCACAAATGCAGTTACAAGGATTGTAGAGAATATAGAATAATAAAAATACATTTAGGAGACAGAAGTCCAATATGGCCGAAGCGGGAAATGTTATCGGCGGCACTTAGAAGACGGGCCTGCATGTAAAATGATTGTGCGTATTATGCCAACGCACTGGCCACGGTCATCTATCGATAGGGCACGCCCAACGACAAACGTGTCAATGAGCGTACTTACGAGTGCGTTCGTGACCAGTCACGTGCGCGGGGACCTGAACGCTGTATTGTCTCCGCTCGGAGGCACTGAGTGCACGCCTGTGCGTGCATGGCACGCACGGTGTGTGATAGGTCGAGTTGTTTGCTGCACGTACGTTCGTCAGTGGGACTGGCGGCCAGTTCGGGAGTTCATTTGGTCCAACACGGCCCACACGCATGCATGTAATTGTTGCTGATGTTGTGGCTGTCGCTGTTTTTGCTATTGTTGCGGCTGTGGACGTTGTTTTGGTTGTTGTTGTTGGTGTTGTTGGTGCTGCTGCTGCTGCTGCCGCCGCTGTTTTTGTCGTGGTAGTTGAAAATGGGACTTGAAAGTGCCCATACATTAAGATAGTAAAAACGTCAGCAGTCCCACTTTTGTAATGCAAAATACAAGCTTCTGCGGAACGCTAAGGGTGCTGAAGAACCAATCCTTATACATATAAACAGGTTTCTAAACCTACATTTCACAGATAGATGCAATTGAATTCTATTTCTTATTCGCCTCGATACGTATCAATCTTTTCTTTCACCACAGCATTAGGCGATATTTTAGCTACCTTTCCCTTCTCCGAATAAAGAACATACATTCAAATTTTGATTACATCAATTAAGGTGGCTCTGTACATATCTACATATATAATTATGGATGTAGACGTTTAGTAATACTGCGACGATTACGACGACGACGACTATTACTAATAATGTCGTTCGTATAATAAACTCTGAATGTAAGAAAGCCTTCCTCAAATCCAGAGTTGATTACGAATTGAACATACGCATGCCTCACGGCGATTCTTTGTATAGGTAGGCACCAAACGTGGTCACAACTGGGATGATGCCGATGGCGCCGGTGACAATGATCAAACCTATTGTCAAGCCGCTTTACGATCCGAACAACAGCTACTCTTATTACTGTCGCAACTTATCGGTAGAAGCGATTGCTCTTTTTCCTACTACCACCGGCTCCTTACCATTGTTACACAAAAAAGCGCTAACCAACGTCGGTTAGCGTGCTGGTCTGGGGTGGCGGGGGGGAGAGTAGTTAGCGGTTGCTAACAGGGGGGGGGGTAATGGCTGTCTGGAGACTGTATTATTTGTGCTGGTGAGGGTAGATAGCAACGCTATTTCTATGATTATGGATGGAGCTATATCGTCACAATCTTACAACCACACAGCAACCACATCAAGCGCGCGTCGACCAAATCGAACTACGAGTTCTTATTGGACGTTGATAACGTGATGACAACGGCTGCGCCTGTGGTCATCGGTATATACATATAAATATATATATATATATATATATATATATATATATTAGCACAAGACTTTGGACAAATGCACACATCTCTATGAAAGGTCAATCTTCATTTTATTTCAGATACCACGCCACGACTACGACGACGACTACTACTACTACTTCGACTACGAATTCTGACTCAAGCAAATAGGCTACTCATACACAGCCGCCCCATAACCACCGTGAACGGGCACTAGACAACATCTGTCGAGCGATTCAGTGGCAACCAGGAGACCGCTACGACCGTTCCCCAGTAAAGAGAGTTTTACTCCAAGCTGGCAGCAGGCTGTCGCGTTACCAACAAACGCTTTTGCCGCTATGGGGTGCGACAATCTAGTTGCACCGGGTGGTGGCCCTTTTTGCAAAGAGAGACCAGTCGAAATATCTTTAGATATAGTCCGGCGGTCAGACACGGAGTGACGGAGCTGTCGCGTTTGTTTCGGAAACAACAACAGCAACACCGCCGGAATTGAACCGGCAGTGTAAAGTAACTACAGCACGCGAACGAAATAAACACGCACAAGAGACTCACAAAAGGCGAAAGAGATATCAGTAGGTGCTATTTACTATTCGTCGATTGAGCAAGAAAGTAAATGTCTCCGTACAGCTAATTCAAGCGTCGACCTATCTCCACCCCCTGTAAGGTGGTTGCTGGCCAGCTGACCCCGCGCGTAGGTTCTTCCTCCATCTGCAGATAGATGGACCTTTGCGTGTGCTGGTATGTTAGTAGCGTATGTGTCGGAAACAGGGGTGATCGGTGTGCACATACTTACGTGCACCTTCAGAGAGCGAGAGAGAGAGATAGGGGTATATATATATATATATATATATATATATATATATAGAGAGAGAGAGAGAGAAAGAGAGAAAGAGAGAGAGAGAGAGAGAGAGAGAGAGAGAGAGAGGAGCGGTAGCGAAGCCAGCGGGGACATCTTCTGCTGCCGGTGGCCAAGCAGTTAGTTGGCCAGCCAATCTCGCAGAGAGTCTCAATGGCTCGGGCTGCCTGTGGCGCTGTGATTCCTGTCACTCACTCACTGACTCAGTCGGTCGGTCGGTCAGTCAGCAAGTTACTTACGAGCGCTCCAGCTAAACGCTCCACCACTAGTGGTGGAAACAGCCGCGATTGGTGCCGCTGAACAACCATAGCCGTCGGTTCCATTCGAGGCCATTCGCGTCTGCCGCCTACCTTCTTCATTCATACGGATGGAGAGAAGACCCCAATGCTACCCCGCTAACGCAGCCGTCTCTACTGACAGACAGACACACAGAGGACAAACAGACAGATACATATAGAGACAAACAGACAGACACATAGAGAGACAAACAGACAGACAGACAGACATACATTGCAAGCCGCTGCCTTGGACCAGGACAACGGCAGGACCCGCACGCCTGCGCTGAGCGGCCGCTTTAGCTGAACGCTATTACGGGAAGGGCGGACTGTACTGCAGGATTCTGACTGATCTGACTGCGGCTCCCACTATTGCTGCTGCTGTTGTTGCTGATGCTATGAAGCGTTGGTCGTCTTACTACGATTACCACGTTTACTGTTACCGGCACGAATACTAATACCATTACTACCAGAACTCTCCTAATACTACTACTCCGCTGCCAATCGCATGTCGACGACCCCACGCCGCCCTCACAGACAACCACCACCACCACCTCCGCCGCCGCCTCGACACTGCACTGTGCGACTGTGACTCGTCACGACCGCAACCTGTCTGCGAGTCAGCCCGATCAAGCGGCCAAGACATGGTCTGGTTATTCTCCTTCGTTTATTACTTCGTCGTCTTGTTCATCTTCTTTTTCATCATCATGTTCCCCTTCTTTTACCACTGCTACTACAACTGATTCTACTATTACTACTACCACTACTTGTACTGGCCCGAAAGGACAATCAGGCACGATAGCCTCACTACGCTATGGCCGGCCACGTTCCGCCCATGACGGTGGTGTCCGTCGCTCGCACAGAGGTTGGGTGTATATATATATATACGTGTGTGTATGTTTGTGTGTATCTACGAGAGAATGTGTGTTTGCGAGATAGCGAAAGAGAGAGCAGGGGCGTCTGTGAGGAAAGGTAGCCCCTCTGTTCTGTGCTATCGCCCCAAGCAGGCCCGGGCGGCCGTGTCCAGGGCTCACCTCTCTCTCTCTCTCTCTCTCTCTCTCTCTCTCTCTCTCTCTCTCTCTCTCTCTTTTCCCTCTCCCTCTTCCCTCTCCCTCTCTGTTTCTCGCTCTCTGAATGCATGTCTAGCGACCAGCCCCCGGCGTCGTCGAAGCAAGTCGCCTGTCTCTGATTGAAACGCAAAAAGACGTAGGTAACTAGGGTTGTAGATGTTGCTCCGTGTCGTCGCCCCTGCCGCCGCCCACGCCGCCGCACACACTGGTGGTTCTGCTGTAACCACCGTTCGTTCTGCTGCTGCTACTCTTACAATTTCTGCCACTACTCCACATAACTCCACGGGCCCTGGCCTGCTGGCCATCAAAGGCACCCCGCGGGGTTGGGCCGCCTTTCATGAGCAACCGCCAATGGAGGTGGCGGAGCTATAGTATTGTAGCGGGGTTTGTGTCGCATTGTTGTGACGTTGTTGTTGTTGTCACCGTTCTTGCTGTTGTTATTGTCGCCGTTCTTGTTGTTGTTGTCGCCGTTCTTGCTGTTGTTATTGTCGTCGTTCTTGTTGTTGTTGTCACTTCGATCCGTCGCTGGTGTGGTCGACTAGGCCTAAGTAGTTGGACGCGGACGCCAACGTTTACGGCACGGAAAGAGTAAGCACCTGCGACGGCCGTGTACAGATGCCAGGCACTCATCAGACAGGACCGAGGACTGGCTGACCGAGGACTTCATAAAGACGGAATAGGCGAAGTCCACCGCGATTGAGGGCCGTTCACCAGCCACCGACCGGTGTTGACAAAATGCTTGCTGTTCGTCGTACGTTCGAACGGTTTCCAGTTAAGTAGTCGTAACAGAAAGTGTACTAGCATAGGAGTGTACAACCGGCGATTAAATACAAAATCAATTGCACACTTTATTTTTATGAGGGATTATGAGGGTTTGATGGACTATCGATTCTTTACTCTTGAGATCGTAAGAGCCCTCATAAAACAACCGAGGGTGTTATGAGTAAAGTCAGAAATTGCACGCAAGTGTCGCTTTTCCGTGAATGTTTGGGCCGACATGGTAAACAACTACTGTATAATTCTTAAATTAAAGCCTTATCAATTTACTGAAATGTTAAATAATTGCACGTACCACACGTTTCTGAGCAGGACCATATAATAACTGCTTGTTGATGTTCCACAAAGGTTGTGGTTTCAGCAAAATGGACGTCGCTTTTGGAAATTAATGGATTGGCCAATGCTAAATCAAGTGAAATTGTACACGGCATGCATGCGGTCACTTAGTTCTGATTACCACATCGAATACCGCCAGGAACAAATTGTACTCCAATCACTAACGGCCTTCCCTCGATTAACGTGGGACTCTATGAGAAAACGACTTACGGAAACCAAATCACGAACTGAACTAAGCGATTCTGTTCCCAAATGATCCCCATTGAATACGCATTATCTAGTAGCCTATGTTTGATTACCCAAATGTTTAGGGCAGTGAACGCGAAAGGTCAAAAATTAGATTTCACAGGATATTGATATTTGCAAACCTGTTTAATATGACTACTAGCCTTCCGCTAGCCAAAATTGAGGGCATTTTATATGTGTGTTCAGTTCGTCAAATAACTTGTTCTCTTGCAATTGGTTCATGCATTGGGTTTACGTTAATCTTATCAAAACCACCATTAGATTTTACATAGTGGCGGAGCGTTCGAATATCGTTGGAGGATCGTGTACAGGTCGCACTCATGCGATACTTTGTGAAAATTGTCATGCGTGCATTTTCCCATATGGAATGAATGGAATTAATGCTGTAAAGGGCTCCGAGCCCTTAGTTAGTTAAGGCGGAGCGCATATGTGTAGCCGAGCCTAGGTGGAACTTCATCCCCTTCGTTTTATTTAAAATAATCATTATAAAATGGCAGTCGACGAACAGTTGCAATGTAACCAGCCTCTAGTTCGCATGATAGGGGGTATGCTCCACGGGCCAGTCATCCAGAATTACCTTTCTTGTTTTTACTATTACCTGTAGATGTCTCAAGACTTTCATGGACACCTCCTTATAGGCCAGCTTATCAAAAATTATTGGATGCGACGCTGTGTCAAGGCTACTCTGAAGTACACGCGAAGCAATGCGTAGAGATACGCTTCTTTAACTCGATAAGGGTGTATGTAGTTCCGTTGTGTACACTGATATCGTAGATCGCCTTTTCCTGAATCCGTGTTGCTTTTCAGGTGTTCGGCCCGTGGTTTTTAAGAGTATGTGCGGTCGGTCAGCCGGCTGCGGAGATAATCTTGTATATTAAACTTTTAGTTGCAATTCCGCGGTACGTCGAGGGAGTCAATAAGCCGCCCCTTCCTTTTGAAATAACACTGAGTATTTGTTCTCCACTCTGGTTGTAGACGGGGGAGTCTTCAGTGCCTCATTAAAAAAGAGCGGCAAGCTCATTAAAAAGGGAATCTAGCCCAAGTTCTAAGTGACCTGTTTGCCATAGATGCCGTTCTGCGTCAATTCTCCGGCAATTCAAAGGGCCTGCTACCAACGGAATCTTTTATGTCGCTTGTCTAACCTCAGTCACCCCAAAGGTTCGTGCTAGTTCTTGGAAAGCCTTAATGACTTCCCCGTCCTATAAAGACACCATAACGAGCGCACGGCTAGGAATCGTGCCAGCGAACATAAGTTAAACGTGCGTTTTCAGCATCTCCGAGGCGATAGGGCACGCAGTAGAGCGTCTATCTATTTGGAACAATTTGTACCGCCGAAGTTGGACCTCTTTACCGGCCGAGGCTGGATAACGGAAATCCAAAAACAGTGCTTATTCGTTCTTCTATCTTCAAACTTAACGTTGTTTTGCTTCATCGTTCTCCTGTAAGTCCGGCTTGATTCAATGTGTTTCGCTGTAATTTCAGTTATTTGCCAGAGTGTATGCTTGTATCATGTACTGCTACCTATATTGCGTGGAAAATCAAGGAGAATTCTTACGAGTCGTATTAATTCTTAGCTTTTACATCGCACACGCTGGCCACGTATCTTTTAACGCAAAAGTCTTGTCTTTATAAAAAAACATCTAGTGTGGATCTGCTCTATGACCTGCTCTATGATCTGCTCTGTGACGCAATATAAACGTGCTCGTTAGCGGCTGCAAGATTACACCATTTTAATTAGCATTTTTGTTCTTGCATGAATTTGCTTGTCCAATAGGCAAATAAGATCATTGCAGTTTAATGTGTACAATGTCAGTACTGTATACCACGGCCATCTTCCCGCTTGACAGGTCTTTCTGACTGTAATTCGAAATGTTCCGCTGATCAGCAGCCAAGAACCACAAGCGGTTGAGTAATTCGAGTTTAAGCGAGAATGATCTCGTCATACTTTAAAGCGCTGGTAAAGGGGTAGTAGCGGAAGGCGTGATTTTGCGTTCACAATTCTAAAGTAAGTCAAGTCCGTCTTCCCCGTAGCGATGTTGCGCTGCGAACGGACTTGTCATGAGCGCTCGGGGGCATCGCCCGCTTTGCTCCCTTCTGGGTCGACAAATGTGCATAGCGCGTCACGTAAAGATGACCCAATGCATTAGCATTTATATATATATAGCTCTCAAAAATCCTGCGTCTTATCCTAGAGTTGTATTTATTTAAAACTATTTAACTCTAATCTGCAAATCTTAAACGTTGGGGTCGAATCCGCGACTCCGAATATTAAAGTCTCCGGCCATCTTCTCTACCCTATCCCTTTCCAAAAACCTGTACTGGTCCTGCGTAGCAACTGGTAGGATTTGTGACGCATAGTCATTAATCGCCTCCTAAGTAGTCTTCCGTCTAAACTAAGTTAAAGCACACTACGAACAAACTGTGCAGGTTTTCTCACAGTTTTTCTAAACGGGGTTTACCCAACTATGCAAACGTTTTGTGAGACCGTACGCTGTCAGTTCAGTCGTTTAGCCAGAAACTGAGACAGCATTACCATGCCATTTTATAGCTACACGTGAAGGTAACATACGAAAGAGGGTCCGTTCTAAAATGTGGTACCAGCTTCACTTATTCAAAATAGTCATATGCAGCAATACCAATAAAATTCGAATTTTTTTTATGAGGGTTGATGGTAATGCATCATCTCTTTTTATTGAGACATCTATGCTGCCCGACTTTTTTTTCCGATCATGGTCGATTTTTAATCCACTCCGGCATTCACTTTGTTTAAATTGGGAATCATGAAAACCAATTTAGGCCTGGCCGGTCTGGGTCTCGAACCCAGACCTCCCGAATGCAAGGCAAAGGCTGTGCCACTAAGCCATCTTGCTCGGTTTGCTCAACATTTGCTCCAATTAAATATCACAAGGTGTATGTACTAGTCGCGTACGACGTCGTAGTTCTGCGGTGCCGCATGTATGGAGCCGCGTTCGTTTATATAATGGTGTCGTCGACTACTATCTGTTACGAGTGCAACTTTTAACGAGATTCTTTCGCGGGCCCTCGCCGCGAATCCACAAGAGAATCTCTATTTCACTTCGAAAACAGTTTACACCCACTTCTTCCCCTATTACCGCCGCATCATCTTTTTTTTTATCTTGGTTTTCTTTGCGATTGCTGCACCGCAGTGCTTTTGCCTTTTTCCTTTCTGAGCCTTTTAGCCTCGTGCCCCACCTTTTTAGCAGTGTCTTCTTGTGTTAGCTTCTCGCCATGGCCTTCCAGATTCTTCATCTTTCTCTTATTCGTTTTTTGTGCCTCTCACTTTTGTTTCTGCTCAACTAACTGTGCGACTCTTTTTCTTTCGTCTTCATAGTTATTTTAAGTTGTCCTCTTTCTCTTCTTTGCCTTACTTTTCCGTCTCACCAACTGTATAGATTCCTCCAGCTTCTGCCGCTGTTCCTGCTTTTGCTGCTGCTGCTGCCAAACTCTGGTCACGTGTACGTACGCACGAATGTATGTACTCGTATGCGCGACGCGTATGTGGCGTTTATGGAGAACTCACGTGAATCCTCCCTTTTCGTCCCATCCCGTTGCCGGCCCGGGCACACCCGCGACCCCTTAAAACCCCCATCACACGGCGAACCTTCTAGCCCGTCGCCATCTCTCACTGCCGTCTCAAGAGTTATCTGTCCGCTTGCATCTGGTTTTCTCGGTGTCGTTGTCGTCGTCGTCGCCTTTCGTTGTTTTCGTAGCCGTTCGAATTCCTCCCGTTTTCCACCCTAAGCTGTAGCCTGGGCGCCTGCAGCTGGTGTTGCCTCGATCGCTCGAGAGCTAGCCGCTGTTCCGAACCACTACCATCACTATTACTAGCACTAGTGGTGGTAGCACAACTTTACGTATCGTGGATCTTGGTCGGATATCTGCGGGGAACAGAACCGCGTATTTCCCTAGATGGATGGATGGCTGACTGGATGTGAGCTATTACGAGTAGATGCATTCGTCTCACGTACTGCTTCGGCGGGGGGGTGGACGGGGGGGAGGTGGACCCTAGGCTCAGCCCGTGCGCGTGCACCGACCTGTCTGATTATTGCCGACGAGAGAGGGGTAAACTAAGCGGCGTCCTGCGAAGGGAACCTTTTTCGTCCCATCGTTCGTTGCTTTTTAAAGGGAGCGAAGACAGATCAAGCTGGTTTGGGGCTATTGCGACTTTGTTTTTAACTCGACTCAATCAAAGCTTGCCAGCCACGTTTGTCTAGGGTGTTCGGTGACGAACGAACTCAGGCTGCGCGCCACGCGGAACGACGCGAACTTCGTCCCGTTTGCACGGATGGACGCTATTCCTGCCTGTAGAAAGTCGATGTGTAAAGTCTCACACGTACACAGTCAAACGCGGATACCATAATTGGCGGAGACAGGTCCATCACTAACTACACCGATTGCCTAAACGTATACACAGCTAAATACTAACGTTCTGCCTCGACGTCTAAGAATAATAATAATAATTATTATTATAATTATTATTGGAGCTGTTTCTTTAACGTTGGTCGCCACACCAATATCCGCCATAGAAACAGTGCAGTAGCACCAGCATTGGTAACGGTCCAGCCAGCAGCTGGAGCAGCCGGTGTACCAAGTGCGACCGAAGAATGAATAAGGACAAATTGGTCGTCAGCTCCGAGACTCTGTACAAGGAAAGAGCAAAATCGCATAGGAACATGACCGGATGTACACACGGATTGGCAATAGAGCAACTACACCAGATGACGATAGCGACTGCTTATAGTCATACGAAGTCGTCTCCCTCCGTCGCACCACGATCAGCAGCATCAGCAGCAGCAGCTGGGGTAGCGGACTTGCACTACTTACTTCTGATCTTGGTTGGCCACTTGCCTAGCCACAAAGGGTCTGATTGGTCGAACACAAAATGCGTTCATTAGCTTTGATGGCACGGACAGGGCATACTAGCGTCGTCTCCAGCCCGTTGAATCGCCAGCCCTGCTCCCGTCAAGCGGAGACGCCAGTCACCGCTGGCCGATTAGAGCCAACGATCGTCGTCGTCGTAAGGGAACACTGGCCACTGGCTGGCAGAAGAAATACGTAGCAAATGAATGGGCAACACAGGAGATGAAACTGTTGTAGAGAGTGCTCTGATAGCTGTTAGCTGTACCATTGCAGGCATTCGTTCGGCGGGCACCGCCTGTCTGACCGTGACCCGATGTGTGTGTCTCTCTCTCTCTCCTTAACGCTCTCTCTCTTCCTTGGTCACTTGCCTTGTCTTGGGCGTAACACTGAGCGGGCAAGTAAGCTGCCATCTACTACTACGACGATGACTGCTACCATATCTACCTGGCGTCACCCCACCCAATTAGGTTGGGTGGTGCTTCCTGCCCGTGTTCAGGGTGCAGGCCGCCTACTCACCCATCCCTTCCTCCCAGTTTCCTACTCCGTGGCGTAGGGGCTGACCAGTGATTCTGGCCCAGCACCTTGCTCTGCGTGAGCCCGTTTCATAAGGCCCTTGGTCTGCAGGCATGTAAGTCTCTGTAGTCTGCCTGTCTGTCCGTCCTTCAGTCTCAGTGTGAACAGACGGTTGCCCGCGTCAATAGGCCGCGATCAACAAAGGCCGCTGGTCTTATTGATGATCCCCGGTTTGTTGATGGTGATTAGCCGCCCACTTGACGACGATCCATAAGCCAATGAGACCGACGAGTCTGGCACTTCTTTATCGTCGCCGTTTTGTTCTTCTCCATGATCTCTTCGTATACGCCTACCGTTGCACGCGTCAACCATGGCAATTGCTTAGATCCAGCCAGGTGCCAGGCGGGTTTCTCGCCCAAGCTTCACTGTGATCTTTAGAGGGCAAACCCGTTAGATGTTCTAAACCATGCCAACCACGACGCGACCTCAACAGCCGCAGCAAGGGGTGAGCCTATTCCACACTGGCCGGCCCGTGCTCGCGACCGAGTATGGCTGTCACGACCACAGATAGACCCAGCATCAGCACGGCACTACAGCGACACTGTTGGTGCCTGCCTACAGGAGATAACCACGGGCAGGGAGGGGCAGACCCTGTCAGTGCCTGTGTACGGGGAATGGCCGCGGCCTGGGAAAGGCAAACCCAGTCGTCAGAGAAGTGCCCCTGAGTCTTCGGCGGGGGCGGCAGCGTCAGCGGCAATGAGGATGACGGTACGTGAAGTGGCTGTTGTGGCAGTCCTATCCTTACAGAGTGGGGCAAGGGTTCCTCCTATCCTAGCTAAATTTGTGTTAGCATTCGCTGTTCGCTTTGGTATTGCCGCTCTTAGCTCTGCTCCGACTACCACAGCCTTTGCTACAACGTTTACTACGACAAGTGGTAATAGCGATAGTTGTTATAGTAGTAGTAGGTAGCTTTGAGACTCACATCGAGAAGGGTCAAACGAGTACCAATTTGAAAGACCAAACGACCAACCGACCTACCGAGCGACTCACCCACTGGTGATGCGGATGCTGGTGCACTCTTGATTGGCAAACGGGTAACAAACAGTCGCAGTAGAATAGACGCAAAAACAGTCGCTGTATAAGCAGCGGTAGCAATCATACCTTGTAGGAACCCTCGATTCCGATTCCCTGCTCTTCAGCTGCGCGTCATTGCGGCAACGGTGCGCTGAAGTGCGCTGGCCCTGTCCGGGGCCGGGTCGTCCCGGGCCGTAGCTCCTGTCTCCCCGCGCACAGGGTGGATGGCAAGACAGGGCTCCTCAGTTGCGGATACGCCCTTGGTGGGTTAGTGGTGGAGCTGCTGATATGTCAGGGCGTTTTACCGCACTAGACACGACGGAAAAACGTTGTGCACTTACTCGCTTAAAGCGTATGCTGTTTATTGTTGCACTTGTTAGGCTTTATCAACCAATCAAACAACTACTACTGCAGCGCCTCCCCTCAACCCAAACAAATATGCATAGTGGACTCTTCCTGGATGATGGTCGGCAATCTGAATTCACCACCTGTTGCCTGCTATTTCCCACCCATCGCTTATTAGCAGTGGTGGTTGAACAATCGAGTGCCGCGTAAGCAGCGCAAACTAAAATCGACGGAAGAATGCAAACACAATCAAAGAATACAAATTCTTTGATATCATCTACAAGCGTTCTTGCCAGATATTATGCTGAACTATTGTTTTTCAATATTGTTGTGTCTGCTTCTCCTATTTTGCTACTTCTAAAGTTGCTGGTTTTGTCATAGTTGCTGGTGTTGTTGTCGTCGTTGCTGCTGCTGCTGTTGGTGTCGTATTGCGTTAACACGTGGCTAATATGGGCTACCAGTATGCATAAAAAATCAATACACTTGCATTTAGATATAAAAGCTTGATTCTGATTAATAATATTTAATGAATAGAAGCGCATCGATAGTCCTAATACCCAAAAAAAAATACTTTCTGGGCTGACTCTCAGCCACGATTTAAGGTCCATAAGACTGCTTTTCGCGCTGCTTCTTAGACGGACCCCCATAAATACAAATGTGCAACGGTGGGGCTCACACCCGCGCACCTATGTGTCTCCTCCGATCGCGAGGCGCAGTCGAATGCACCACGCCACCGGGCTCGACAATCCTAATACCTACAAATCATTTCCAAATTGCACAATGTGTGTTCGTATATCGGAGGGATTGTTCTATATCATAGTAAAACTGAGTTATATAAGAGTGCTTTGTGCCACTTGTGTGCCACCCAGGATAGACTTAGATCGACGCTCAGGCCGATAAAAGTCTAAAATACTTGCGTTCCAGCCTGTCGGAATTGTATATGTAACGCATTGGCAAAAGAATGACACATTTTAAAGATGCAGTTGGATTTCGTGCTTAGCCGTTCCACGCAATTTTAAGGAATTGCTGTTTAAAAAGCCCACATAAAATGCGTTATTCTTGAACACTGTCAATGGATTTACACCAGAAAAAGCCAGAAAGAGAGTAAAACCCATAAACCAAAAAAAATTGCTTGGAAAGTCATATATAGGCAGAATACAATGATTTGTCTTAAGAGGACTAGAAATAAACGCCATGAAAATCAAGACTGTGAGGTGCAGACGAGGGGTCTTGGCTGCAATCGCACTCTTTTACCTCAGGAGTATTTCAAGGTTATTGGACTTAAGATAGTATGGAGAGACCTCCGTAAGGCAAATTTGGATTTATCACTGGGAGAGAAAGAGCCACTTGGTGGGCCTTATGCCAGGCTGTGTACCGGCTGTTGAGATCATTTGACTGAGGTTGAAGCACCGCGTACAGTGCCATCGTAAAGCCCTGGAATGGTGAAATAAAGTTGGACAACTCCGACGTTGGGACCTGGATATTCTTTTACTCCTGGTCTGATTTTGCATGTGACAGCTATACCAGATACCTAGTTAATGGATATCATTACCTTGTCTGATCGATTCAAACTTCTACAAAAAGTACAATACAGAGTGCATCTGTAGTCTCAAGCGTATATGACGTATCATGCGTCTGTCTGTCTGGCCCTTATGAAGGTATCGCTTGCTGGCTCTCTCAAATGGCATGCCGAGGGCACCTGACATCAGTATAAGCAACAATATCAGTTAATTACATGTGATGATGAGTACTTGCCTCAGATGCAGTTCCGGGGATTCGCACACACACCGAGGAGAGTCCTACCGTGGTTGGTTGAAAAGGATTTGAAGATCGAGAAAAGTAAAGATGGAGCTAGACGACCTGAGGGCAGTATGACGCCGCGTGGTACCAACAAGTTACATGCATGCATAGGTTTATATACGATCAGCAGTAAAAGTGGGGGCCCTAATAAGACTCTGGTTATGTTAATTGTTACGACCGTTTATCAGACCGTTGCCCTCGAGTCAAACCGCAAACACCGTCAAGTCTCCCCAAACGGGATTACGGGCACTGAGAAAACACATGACAATCTCGCCACGATATTAATGTAAGCGACTATTGTAGGAAAACACACTTGCTTTGGCGTGTTACCATAAACCCTCAGCTCATAGCACTGCCGCCAATCTTTCACGACCTTATGGCGCCTATGAGCGTCTTACTTTGTTTAGGGCTCAAACGTGTTTTTTCTCTTTTAACTTTTTGTGTTATTCCGCGTATTATTTGGCTAGCAATACAAGCCTATCTAAGCATGTCTGTCTGCGAACGGATGTATAGCACTGTAGTTTAGTCCACCTGTAATAATTGCCCAAGTACAACGGCCTTGATGTTGAAAAATGTATACGCTGAGGTAGCGTTTCAGTAGCGCTGCCGCAACAATGACAACAACATTAACAACAACTGCAACAGCAGCAACAAAAACAACAACATCAACAACAACCGCAACATTAATCGCGAAACCTCAGGACGCCATCTTTGGCTATGACTTCGAAATGAGATCGAGAGTGGCAAGTACGCCATTTGCAGGAAGCGGGATACGACGCGGGATATCGTCGAGTCGGCGAGAACACTCTCCGCAAGTGGCCAAGCCAATATCGAAGCGGCGCAGCGATCCAACAAGCGAGCGCACACAAAATTCGAACGCAGCGCATAGAGTCAACGTGCAAAAAGAGAGACGATGATGGCAAGGAGCGCCATGACCACAACTCAGGGTACTCAGCCGCTCAAAATTGAAACTCGCGAACATTATTAAAACACCGTGTCACGAAACACAGCCGAGTGACACAACGGTCAACATCGACGAGGTTGTGTGGCAACGTGCGAACGGTGCGCACAGGCCTTTTCCCGCCGCCATCGCCTTCACCGCCGCTGTTGACTCATTTCTTCACTCGTCTTTTCCTCTCGCGCTTAAATCTCGTTTGCATTCGACGAAGTGAAGCAGAAGAAAAGCAGGCTGCTGTGCCTGTCAACCGCAGGCGCAGGGAGGCAGGAGGAGAAGGAAAAGCGGATCGGGAGGAGGAAATGAAGCTAGCCACGACAAAGTCCGGTTTGGCCCTTGTCGGCCGCTGTCGGCGGCCATAAACGTGACGGCATCGACATTTAGCGTAGCGAGCGAACGATCGAGAAACCGCCGTGCCGACACCCCGGGCACACACAGACGCAAAACAGCCAACAAATTACCACAGAGCAGAGCAGACCACTGGCCAATGCCAGTGATGCTGGTCATTAGTGGAAGAGTACCGTGTAGCGAAGCGTTTGCTGTCGCATTTACAGAGAGAGACCCTGATACACGGTCTTTCGTCGCACATTGACTCAGTGAGGTATATACGCGTTCGCAAACACACAGAACACATATTCACACTCTTATTTTAAGCATGGTCAGCACCATTCGATCAGAAAATTTTAGAACGTAGAGGAAAAAAACATACCTCTCCACACCCTCTCTAGAGTGTGAGAGGGGCTGTAGGGAAGGTATATAGAGAGGAGACGGAACGGGCCAACGAAGATAGAGAGACCATATGTAGGAACTGTCGGGGGCGGCTGCTGCTGCTGATATGCAAATTTCATATCGAGTATATTCGATTTACACTGCAGGCTTTGCTGCAGAGGAGGATAAACTGGAGCAAGAGGAAGAGGACACGATATTGATATACTCCAACCACCGGACGTCGTTCGCTGGGTTTGGCTGGGCTTGGGTTCGCTTGCTCGCTCGCTAATAGGGTGTTGCTATCAAGCGACGAGGAGTTCGGCACGTAGCAAGCATAGCCGCGTCGACGCGACACCGGCGATTACGACTTCTACTGGCGTATGCTACTCGTGTATGCTGCTATTACATCAGCAGCAGCAGCTGAAACCACACAGCAGCCAAAATGCAAACATTAGCAGACATGATTAGTAGGACAAGTAATAATAACACGGTTCACTTTCGTTTCGCTTCGCGTGTTTAGCTTTTAGGGCCTTTTAAGAGTCGACATGTTTCGCAAGCGGCCAGTGTGTTTTCCTGCGTCGTTGTGCTCGCTGCTGAACGACGCTCGTTGCTGTTGAACGTATGCATATGGTAAACGCGAGCACCGCAAATGTGAAAAAATTGTTATGTCGGCTAACAGACACTCATCTCGCTATAGATTATGTGTAGTAAGATAAGTGATAGCGTAGGCGGCAGCGATGGATCGTTAAAAAAAACTGCATGTTGCCATGCGTACGATCGAATTCCTCTTACTTTCCAAGGTTTTAAAATTGCTTAAGCATTTTCCTGCTGCTACCGTGCTAGAATAGCCAGATACAGAACAATGTTTAGTTTAAGCATTGCATTTCGCACAATGCTTGTGTAAATTTCCGTAAAAATAAGTTATTGTAAAAAAGGTTTTTCTAAAAGAGAAACAACGCTTTCTATAGCGTCCAGCTTGTTATATGATTCATAATAGTGTTGTATGTGTTTCTTTGAGTAAAATGACTGGACTAAGGGCCAACAATATAACTATTGAAATCGGAATATTTGTTTACTTAAAGCCGAACTGCGTGGACCGTATTATCGGCAATACATTTGGAAACATCGAACGAACTGTACAGTTTGACCACATGCAAATCTTCAACACCGCATTGCTTTGACTCGCGAGCACGTGTAAACAATCTAGGGGATTTTTTGGATCTCGTGTTAATGAAAAGCACAGCAATCATGAATGGACCTACTGCGTCCAGACGAACGTACCCATTCTGCCGCTCAGCAGTGCACCTATAATGCATGCATATGTTTTATTGTCAGCGGGATCTTACGACGATTGTAACATGTGCCTCTAAGGTGCTTGAAGATCTTCCTTATTGGCTTCACGGGTGGATCTCGACTTGCTGCAGACGGTTGCAGCTCTCACTTGCTGAAGGATGCGACATTCCAACCAGATCTACTTTGCCTCTCAGTTTCGATTTTCCGAGAGGAACAGAGTGACAACAGTGATAAGTGAGGTCCCTTGCAGTTAACGAATTTTGGCAAGCTTGCATGCCAGATATACTTTGTATGGTGGGACACCAGCAAACTGTAGCAGGATCCTGGCCTTGAGGGTTGTGAGGAACTCGTCTTCCACCCGTTTTTCGCACATCTTTCTTGACGGGAATCACGGCATCGTCTTTTAGAGCTGATAGTATCTCATTTTCAGTGAAGCCGCGATAAACCTTCGTGATCCTGGCCCAGTTACGCGCCAGTTTTCTCCACTGGGTCGTAGACGGGAGGCTAGCCAGCCCCGTAACTATCTTCGAATCGTCCAGCATGCCTGTTAATATATCAGGTACGCTATTTACGCTTAGGTCCGAAGTGGGAGGGGGGGGGGGCAGCTTAAATATCTCGCTACATAGCGACAGAAAATTCCCCTGCAACGGTATACTCGTCAATAATGTTATACCACCAGCTGTGTTCTCTACTTTGCGTGCCACGACAACACAGAGTAGTTATTTAGCGTCTTCATAGCTTTTTCACAATACAGCGACAAGTTGAACTCTCGCTTTGTAATTTTTTTCGCCTTGCATTCCACTCGTTTCGGTCGAACTGCTGGGCGATGTAAACGCACCAGCCCCAGTTGCCACGCAGCTCACCGTTTTCGCCACTCTTTTGTTCTTCCTTAGCTCCCCGCTACACAAAACCAGTAAGAACACGGTACGTTCTAGTTAAAGTTAACGACAAAATACTGGTTTATAGTATATTTTTTTTCAGCCAACACTATTACAAGGGCGAAGAGAAGAATGATTCGAGGTTTTGCCTAGAATGTTCCGCTGCCAAAGGTGCAACACAAGGACACGGATGCTTGAGAGGTTTCAGTTGTAATTATAAGAATTTTTTTGCCATTGCAACTACGTAAACAGTATTCATCACAACATCACAACAGTGGCGACATCCAGAGCAAAACTCAGAAACGTAAGGAACAAGGAACAAGTCATTTCTAACAAAAGACAACACTATCGCCCCTATGCAAAGTACCTCTTCCGATGCTCAACCTTAGGGATACTGGTAGTATCTCAGAAGCGCCATAGTAGTAGCAGTAGTAGTAGTAGTGGGACGCACCTCAAAACGGCCATCAAAAGCAGTATAGAAGATAAGATTGTCATGGACAAATTAGGGAGACTACGACGAGCGCTTCCAGAAGACCTGGCAGAGAGGGCGGTAAGGCGACTCATCCCAAGCCACGCCGAACCCACCCGCCCAGAAATAGACATGGAGCAGGATGACATACCACTAATCACTCAAGAGGAAATAGCTGCCGCAATAAAACGGTCACCTAAAGGCAAAGCACCCGGTCCGGATGGAATTCCGGCAGAAGCGGTGAAGATTCTTCTCCAAGAGCAACCGCAAGTCTTCAAAAAGATGGCGGACCAAATCTTGAGAGAGGGAGTCTACCTAACGACTTGGAAGGAGGCTACCCTGGCTCTTATAAGAAAGCCAGGGAAGCCGCCACCAGAGCCCAGCGCGTACCGCCCAATATGCCTCCTGGACACCTTGGGCAAAACACTCGAAACGGTCATAAACATGAGGCGAACGGAGGAACTGCAGGAAAGAGAAGCACTCTCAGACAGGCAATTTGGCTTCCGCAAAAGGCTATCGACAGAGATGGCTATCGACCTTGTTCTAAAGAAAGCGGAAAAACAAAGGGAAAAGAAACAATAGTCCAGGGAGCTCTGCGCAGTCGTTCCTCTGGACGTCCGAAACGCCTTCAACTTGCTGAGTTGGCAGGTCATTATAGACGTAATGGCTCAAAGGAAGATCTCTCCGTATCTTCAGAAGATCATCGCATCCTACCTCAGCAATAGGTCGGTCATACACGGAAATACTGAGTTCTCCATGAGTGCCGGCGTCCCGCAGGGATCCATACTGGGGCCTCTGCTATGGAACATGGCATACGACGATGTACTGAGACTTTGCAGACTGGAAGGAGTACAAACAATAGCTTACGCATCCTGGTCACGGCGCGGGAGGCGGAGATGCTGCAAGCGAGAGCACAAGCAGCCATTGAGATTGTAAACAACTGGATGGTAGGACACGGCCTCGAGCTAGCGCCCGAAAAGAGCGAGGCAGTACTTTTCACGGGCCGCAAGAGACATGGAAACATTAGTCTAGCTCTGAACGGCGTGAGCATAAAGATCAACAGGTCAGCCCGATATCTGGGTGTAATGATCAACACGGCTCTCTCAGGGAACGAGCACATCGACAGGGTCACCGCGAAGGCGGAAAAGCTACTAAATAGCCTAGCTAAGATTATGCCGAGGACACGCGACGCAACTGAGGGCAAGAGAAGACTTCTTGGCAGAGTCTACCGTCCTATACGCCGCATCAGCGTGGGGACCGAACGCTATGAAACTGAAGAGGAACAAGAAAAAGCTCCTGAAAGCGGAACGTAAACTGGCAATACGAATCGCTAGTGCATATAGAACAGTAGAAACGATGGCCATCCTCGCGATAGCAAGACTAATACCATGGCCTAGAATGATCGAAGAACGAACACGGAGGAAATCAAACAGATCCCTACGAAAAACCGAGGCCCGGAGACAGACAATTAAGGAGTGAAACGAGGAATGGACCAGCACACCAGCACACATACCAGGAGCCTGGACCCTTCAGGTCATCCCCAATTTCAAGAAATAGTTCAATAGAGAGCACGAAGAGGTCACCTGCCTGACGCAGGTATTGACGGGACACGGAAGCTTCCAAAAATACCTGCATAGGATAGGCAAAGCTCCGGAGACCAATTGCATTACGTGCGACACAAGCGAGGATGATGACTTGACTGATACAACCCTCCGGTGCCCAGCATTTGAAGACATACGACAGAACTCACCAGCAGTGACTTCTTCAGACATGACGGTGACAGACTTGGTCTCCGCTATGCTGGAGGACAAATCCAAATGAGAGCAGGGCATCCTACTGGTAGAAGGTATAATGAGAAGAAAGAACGAACTGGAACGACAAGGAGCTGAAAGGTTGAGGCGACTAAGAGATGGAACGGCGGCCGATAACCAACACTACAAGGGAGCAATTATGAACGATGTGCATAGAAGAACCTTAATTTTCAACGAAGTAAAACGAAAGTAGTTCCGCTGAAAATGAGTATAACATATATTCAATAAAAGAAAAAAAGTAGTGGGACGCGCACGAAATGTCCCGCAACATAACAACCATGTGTCGGTTCGGACTTTGACTCGCTTATTCTGGCCCAGGGTTACCGTTGCAGTCGTTAGTATATACTTTAGTCGTTGTCGTTTTCTTATTATGACGTGTTATTATTATATTTATTATATAGCTTATATTGATGTTGACTGTGCACTTTTCTTGATTGTGGTTTGTGCTGTGTGTTTTGTTGTGGCAATCCCGAGGCTATTAGAGTGAAATTTATTTAGTTTCTCCTCGTCACCTTTGAATCGGTTGTAAAAGTATGGAAGTAAGTTGTTATGGAGCTGTTGCTAATCTTTAGGCAAAAACAGCAGACATCAACAGCTTACAATTATTGTCAACTTGTAACTCTTCTTTTAGATTCTAGACAATTATACGATGTATCTCTTTTTCAAGTTTTAGTTTTAAAATAGTATATGGTAGTTAGAAAATCGTGCTTGTACACGAGCTTACAGTTGTTTAGGCCTACTTCCAGATATAGACACAGCTTAGTTCGAAAGCCATAACTGAACACGGTTAACAAGATATGAAGAAAGCACTACCTCTAAGGCAGTTTGCGATTTGCCAAGTCTATTTTTGTCATGTCTGCCCAGTTGAACGACTCGTGAACAACCCGCCCTTATTTGACGACCAGACAAAGGGCTTTTTTAAAATTGTAATGCAATACAAATAATGATTTTCTAGCTAAGAATTTACTTACTGTTTTATGTCGACGGCGTTATTAGGGTTACGGGTTGCTTTGGAACATGAGCATCGCAAGTATGCTGGAGTATGCTGAGTGTTCGACCGGGTCGGCTCGGAGCGGAGGGAGTGCCGAGAGTCATTTACTGTTGCCCTCTCACCGTGGCTGCTCAGGAACCTCGTCAACCACCGCCGCCGCTGCCGCATCAACAACAGTCTAGTGGAAAGGTTGGTTGCCCTTACACTTTATTCGCGCGAACGAGACGAACGCATAATAAAAAACGAATGAGACGAGGCAAACGGAAGAGGAGAAATCAGAAGAAAAATAGATGAACAAAAAAGAAACAGAGATGAAAAACGGGAGCGTCTTTTTTGTCGTTATTTCTCCTAATATTCTTCGTCTTTCAAGTCCTTCGTCGCGTTTTGTTTTACGAAAGTCGACTTCGTCTATAACGGGACGCATGCCCCCGTATGGATGCTCGCCGGACGCGCACCGATATTCACCTAAACTAACAAGAAGCCCAAACTCGCACTAAACGCGCCCAAATTGACAAGAGGCGGCAGTGGAGCGGTCGATTCAGCCCATGGCGCATGACCTACCACGTCGGCCATCAAAATAGTAGTAATGCTAACTCCGGCAGCAGTAGCAGCAGCAGCAGCAGTAGCAGCCGCAACATGGTGTATGTCTTCTGCGCTGGTTAGTTGCTAAGCCACTAGCTCCAACCATCTCAGCCCCAAAGAGTACACATTCGAGCGACGTCCCACTGCCTAGCTGAATCTGGACATCTTTGCCTTGCCGCCGAAAGTATGAATAGCAATGCCTGCAACTGCTTGCGCTTCTGCGGTTTGCCGATTACAGGACGTCGACACATCTCAAATGGAAAACGCCCACTGCCCCTACCACCCACCGCCATTATCATTACCATCGGTCGGGGGGTCGGCTTTTCTCGTCCATCGTCGACAACATCAACAGTAACAACATTCAGACGCGAAACATAGCGGCCATCCGCCAGCCCTCTCTAGTATGATGGCCGCCAATTCCGCTGCAGAACGGTGGAAGGCGGTGGAAGCGCTGTCGACTTGGGAAGGGCGGCGAACCTATCCTTCTAGGGCAAAGCAAACCTTTCCAGGGTACGCAAACCCCTGCCCTGTGGGAGGGGCAAGCCTCTCAGAGAAAGAGGGGTCACTCAGTGTGCGTGATCATCATGGTTGTGTCGATGACATGATCGTGATGGTAGCGCTGCCTCAGTTGTTGTTGTTGTTGCTGCTGCTGCTGCTGCCGTTGCGCCCGCCGAGGCTATTGTATCCCCCACCCGTCTTCGCTCTGCGCATTTATTCTTCTCCTCCGCTTCCTATACTCGTCTTTTTCTTGCGTCTACTCTCCAGTATCCCCAGTATAATCATGCGTGACCGACGTGGACAAAAAGACAACGTGGCCAACCGACCCGGTTCGCCAGCTAGCTACCAAGGCAGAGCCAGCCAGTCAGTTGGCTGCAGCTGGGGCTCGCCCTGTCCCTGTGGTTACCCTCGGCAGTAGCGGGGCAACGAGCGAGACAGCGATACGAGGAAGGAAGAACAGGAAAGGACCAGGAAGAATGAAAGCAAATCTAGTAGCACACACTAGCGAGCAACAATGCGAGTTGTGTTGTTATTATTATGATGATGATAATGATGATGATGATGATTGGTCGCTAGCCAAGGGCTTGGCGCAAGTCGTTAGGGGGTTGGGGGTGCAGGCACAAAATGGCGGAGACGCTGTGGGAAGAAGGACGATGCCACCGCACAGTCCTCTAATGATGATCATGATGGCGCCACTCTTGTGGCCGTTGCGGCTGCTGCTGATCGTTATGATGCTTGAGTCGGCAGCCAGCGGGAAACAAAAGCAAAAGAATCCCGAGGCCAGGCAAGCAGGCAAAACAAGAACAACGAAGAGGTTTTGTTTGCTACTGACGCAGTCCGGCATCTATTCCACCACTGGGCCTATCCACTGGGCCATCCCAACGCCTCTCCGGCCTCTGACCAGCGGGGGCACTGCTTCGCCATTTGTTGACGCGTATTACAAGCTAGCATAATTGTTGTTGGTTGGCCGACGTTGGACCTCGGGGACTATTGTTGTTGCTGGTGCTGTTATTGTTGTTGTTGATGTTGTTGTTGTTGTTATTGTTGTTGTTGATGTTGTTGATGTTGTTGTTGGGTTTGCGGTATTCGTGGCGCTTGGCATTGTTATCGTCGTTGCTGCCGTTGGTATTGCGTAAGCCATTTATTTTTTACGCAGTGTTTTTACGCACAGTTGTTAAACTATAACCAAATTATTCGCAAGGATTACATTACTAGTCGTGTGACAGAACTGCGCCTAAGTTGCTAAACAAAATAGATTAAGACATGATGATTAGGCTACAGACGTATTCTTAGGAAGATCGTGTGAAAATAATTTTGACTCTAAGTCAATCACAGGCTCTCAGCAACGTTAGACAACGCGTTTGTAGAACGTGTAAAACATTAATTATAGCATTAACAAAAAGTACAGTCAACGTTTGGAAGTCGTGCTAAGGTAGTGTCGATCTTGCCAAAGTGGAGAAGAATTTGGCTTTAGTGGGTTTCGGAGTCTCACTCTATCCACGCAGCAAGCTCGTTAATTAAGACTGGTTATGCAGAAGGTTGCTAAGGACACAAGGAAATCATGCATTCCTAAAACCTTCGAAAAACTAAAAATACTACACTTAATACATTACCGAATTGCCCCGCAAGTGTTTCGGTTGTATAAGTGCCTCATGCTGAAAACGCCGTTGGACGTATCCTGATTTCCAGAGCATTTGCTTCATTTTGTAGCCTGGTAGTGGGTGTCAAATAATGCCGCACGAAAAGGATTGTAAGAAATATCATGGTAATTCGACATGTGCGGGCCCAACGTATAGAAGCACACACAGTATATTAAAATGTCATCAGCCTTCTACAAGGCTACAAATCGTATGCAATGCGGAGCTGTTCTAACGCGACTGCACGTTACTTACGGCTTCAGACATGGAAGACCTCTTTGGGTGCCGTTGTTGTTGTTATGTTGCTGGTATTGTCGTAATGCGTTCTTCTCGTTGAGCCCTACTATTGAGCGCTCGCAATTGAACAGATCGAATAACACGCCTGCAAGATGTAAGATGAGGCGCATATATTGACTGCCACGGTGGCGCATCACCACGCGCCACGTAGAACATGGCTTGCTTGCTCTAAATAAACGTTGATGCATATTTCACTTCTAATGCCCCTCGTTCTCCTTTTCTCCTGTCAGGACGGCGACATTGAAATGATTCACACGCCGGAAGTTGTACAGGAAACCGTAGCGAAACATGCCGCGGCGAGATCATGCCGGCATCTTGCCTAGCGCGCCACAGTCCTAACCCGTGCTGAGATAGTAGGTCGGGTCTTTTGAAATTTCTGGTGCACATTCATTCAGGCAGGACACACACACACATCTGCAGTCGGCAGCCGATAATAACGTGCATAGCAACTAGACAAAACTAGGTAGCCTTCGACAGACTTCACATGCAGGACTTAGCATCTTCACGTCTTTCGCAGTGTCGGAGACAAACTTTCGTATGGTCTCAAATAGAGTTTACCATTTATATCGACTCTTATCGCTGGTGTTTTGTTCAGTCAAACCGCACTATGCTTCTTCTTAGCTTCTTCTCTACAACATATATAATCCGGCAGATAGACGGTTTCGATTGGATATGTTAGACTAGAGTCTAATGAGTCTCTGTTTGCGTCTGTAGCATGTCTACTGGCCACTGTTAGCAAAGATTTTTCATTCTCTACTTGAGTGACAACGATTCACGGTTATACGGACGCTACACTCATCCCCCCTTAGCTCCTTGTTGTTAAATTTGTTTGCTGCAGAAAGCCCAAATGAGTGCAATATGAGCATGCTAAAGCTCGCTTCAAAGGTATCGACAAAATGATGGCAAACGGTAATGTTCCGAACAAGTTTGTTCAATTCTGCCTAGAACGCCCCCCCCCCCCCACTCCGTGACAAATTTTGACGAAATGGCTTACACGGCTTTACCGAGAAGAGTGACACATATAGAGAGGCCAGCCAGAATAAGACGCGTGCTGTCCTGCGTGCAATACGATAATCGTTCATAAGGTGCGTTTGCATCATTATGCTTATTGAAAAATCGCTCAGTAGAAGTGCGCAAGCGATATGACACCTTATGAATAAAACGAAACTACGATTTGAATTATGTTTGTTGCTTTTCTTTTTTAAACAGATGCTATATGAAGAACCGCTTATCGTAGCGTTATTCAAAAGATGTACAGCAAAACAAACTGCAGGTAAAGGCATTGCCTTCGCTAACTTCCGAGACAAGCGGTGAGTCTTTGTATGCATGGCACTCGACGGTCTTCATCCCCGAACATTTTCTGCCCTGTTGCGTGCGTTTCGGCAGGTTACACGATGCGCCGGATTGGCTTGGCAAAACCAGTGAATAAAAGCGAACCTATATATTTCATTATGCGGCTTCCTATTCGCCCACTATCGCTCTCCACCGCCACTATGATCATCTATAGAATGAGCGTTTCGCCGAAACTTCTTGGGCATTCGGCACGGGAAGACGATTGCTTCCGCCAAATCATTGCTCGAAACACAATGGCGACAAGAAGCGAAAAATCAAATTGTGAAACATTTTAACGTCGACTTTTTCCCATTGTTACCCAGTTCGTCGAGACGTATTGTTGGCGGATCCACCGCCACAACCATTGAATGATGGCTGCAGATCGCACCAAAGATATGCGGGGTTTCGCGCGCACAAATTGTCGCGGTCATGCCGATAAATGCGTGGGTGTTTGTAAACCGGTCAATGTGTGATGAATGTTTCTATATGTATGTATATATATTTTTAAAAAAAAAGTATATATATATATATATATACAAGAACTCAAAGTGGCACTGAACTCGCATAAATAGAAAAATGGGGCAGTTGTTGTGACGTGTACCGTCGGTCGGTCACGCACTGACATAGCGGGGTCGCTGTTCGCACCTCGGCGCACGTCGAGGTAGCTGCCCTCCATAAGCTATGGAAGCAGCTGCCAATCGATCAGAAGTTCGGCAATCACCTCGAAGCTACGCTTGTTGTCCATTTGACGTCGCCCTGCCGTTATTTCGCATTCATATAGATCGATAGAAAAATTATTGGTGATGTCCTTATGTTATGTTACGCTTGCGTGCAACAATCTTGCCAGCGAGCTTAAATACTACTAATACACAACAATGCTTGCGTGTTCCACGACCGATGCGATATAGCTTTTGTCGCGTCACCGATAACCGGTTAAGCCAAACTGTCATTGTTGGTTGGAACGCATTAGAGGTACTCTGTCTCTCTCTCTCTCCTTTCCTATACTTCAGTTGTATCTAATCTACTTCAATTGGCAGACGTTGGCGCAGTAATTCTCCGCATCGTTGGCGTCATCGGTGGCTAGTTTCAGTGGCTCGCACATTTTGATTAATAACTTGATGATGACTAATAACTTCGCAGCCGTCATGAGTCTAGGCCCGCCCGGGGTTTTAGTCACGGAGGAGCAAAACTCCAATGAGTCCTTGGTGTCGATGAATTTCGTTGCAAAGGCATTAAAGTCACACCATCGAGACGTTTGTTATCGTTTGAGAATACGTCTGGGGGGTTGAGGATACACGTGTATCCCGAAGCTGTCAGGGCTTGTGCCAAGGCGTCGTTGAGCACAGCGTGCGGCAGCCCCAAATGCAGAAACAGGACAGCAGACCGTGTTGTCCTGACGCTGTCAAAAGCGAGAATAGCCAGTTTGCTCCTCTCGTGACGTCCCAGCCATTATACTCCTCTCTAATATAAGCTTCTGTTTCTAGATCAAAAATGTGCAATTATTATACTATTGTGCAGCTAAAAAAACTTAAGTGCCTACCAAGTGATGATAGCCATAGTGTACACGTGCCGGCTAGTGCATGCTATTCCATCCCAAAGCTCTCCGGCGAGGTACACACCTAACTGCGCTACTACTGCCGAGAGCTCGGTCATTTTTCCTGCCACTTCAATAAATTGCTAAAAAAAAATGCTGAAGTGGTCCTGTAATAGGTGACCTAAGCCTGACTTTAATTGTTTCCACTATTGTCCTGCAATCCGTTAGCAAGAACGAAAAGCGATTTCCTGCCGAAGGCTTTAAAGGCCGTTTTGAAGTGTGTGGTAAAGGACAAGCGCCGTCTTAGTCAGGTTAACGGCTATTTTTACAAACTCTAATTTGTATCAGTGTGTTGATTTAATGTTATAGTTTTCGTTCGATCTACTTCCTTTATTGCATTTTCTGTTTTCGTAGCTAATATTTTATATCACCGTAATTATTGTAAAAGTTTAACTATTTATCGTTTTGGGATCGACATGGCGGACGTTGAAATTGTTGCGGCGGTCGTTATTGTTGTGTGTAGGTGTTGATGTTGCTGTTATTCATGTTTGTGATCTACCCATTTATAATTAAAAGTAAATCGTCGAATAAAAAACGAAAGACTAGCCAATTGGGAATGACGAGCAATTTAGTAAAATGATAAAATAAGATTGTGAAAAAGGTACATAATAGGAAACAAAAAATCTCAGCATAAAGCTGTGCAAAAACCATTATATGAGTGTCAGGAAAATCTCATAAATCCAGATTAATCGTTAAGGAGTCAGCGATGTAGAAAAACGGAAAAAGGATTTCTATAGGATGTTTCCAAAAATCATAGTAAAGAAGCAGCAAAGGTTCTGGCGAGGGAAGTCGACGAATGTGGCAATACAGAAATTGCTGGGACAATCTGAGTTCATAAATGCTGATTTTTAAATCTAAAAGTGGTCTTTAAATCAGCCACAAATAGCAAATTTTCGAGAAGTAAGTCAAGGTGGGCGTGCTGGCACAAAGTTTTAAACCAGTGGCTAATAGACAAAATCAGTTTTTATTGTAATAGTATAAATTGTTGTTGTCAAATATATTATTTTTTTACATTTGTTTGTTTCATTGAAAGCAGTGGTCAAAATTGACTCTAGTGATACACGTTGGTACCTGCCCTACCTGGCAATTCCCCACCTAACAGGTTGTTGATGGGCTCCGAACCGCCGCTTGTGAACGGCTTAATGTAATGCCGAGCTCTCAGGTCATCTTGGCATCATTTGAACAGCTGGCGTCGAATAGTCAAGTTACATTGTTGAAACTAGAAGTCAAGCGACGGTTTTTTATTTTCCTCGACTTGTCAAGTGAACAAGAAGAGTCTCTAACCCAGCCATGTTAAAGGTCCACCAGCCATTCAACCACCTACTCTATTTTATTCAGCTACGCTATTTTTTCTCACCTTTATGCGTGACTAGATAGGTGCGTTCAGTAAGCAACCTCAAATTTGCCCGCCTGTTTTGCCTGTCACACAGGTTCACACTAATATCATTATTAACCATCACCATCATCAGTCCAGCTCTGACACCTAGGTACTCCATCGGTCTGCCGCCGGTACAGACTCTGTCTGCTGGGCCGTCTGTCAGGACAAACTTTGACGCTGGCTTGTCGAACAAGCCAATAATTACCACTACATCTCGGCAACCGACATTCACACGACGACATCTTCGGGCGCGCCTGACGCGTCGCCACCAACCACTAATAATAATAGATCATTAGCATCTACTTGTCCCATTGCTCCTGTTGTTGTAGTTGTTGTTGTTGTTGTTTGTTGCCGCTCCCGCATTTGCCGTCTCTTCCTATTGCCGCTTAGGGGTGAAAGAAACCCATGATGACCTGATGAAACTGTGGTCAAAGAGTGCATTTAGTGGAGTCGTACCATAATTAATCAGAAGAGCGGTATTGATAGTTAGATGATTTTTTGGGATTTCGCATTTGCCGACGGCGTTCGTCGTCGTCGTCGTTGTTGTCGTCGTCGTCTTCGCGTTAGCCGCCACCGCCAAGTCAGCTTCGACCGACGGCCGAAGAGCGTTCTCTCCAAAGCCGAAGCGGGTTCGTAGCAGATTCACCCATTCGCTTAACGCCGCTACTACGCCGAGTGTCCTTCTATATAGGTGTCTTCAGGTGTCGGCTGGACGTGGGCTGTAGCGGTATAATAGGCGAGCGGACGTCGAATTCGACTGTTGGTACGGGCGCAGCTGGACCGATCACGTGTTGGACTGGCCCCTGCCAATAGCAATAGTAACAGCAGCAGCAGCAACAACCACAATAACGATACCAACAACAACAGCAACAGCAGAGGGAACAACAGCAACAACAACAACAACAACAACGATATCAGCAACACCCATTTCGACTGTCCCGCCACAAAGTCACTTACTGACTGAGTACGCCTGAGTCAGCCCACAGGACTCAAGGACAGCGAGGACGACGTCATCCTTCATGCCGTTGACGCTGCTGCTGCTGCTGTTACGGCTGATGCCGTTGATGTTGCTGGTTGATGTTGTGGTTCTTCTTGTGTTGATGGCTGCTTCAGCAGCAGGCCAAAGGCTGGGCCGCGTTCTTTTTCTTCTTCTTCTTCATATGGAGGAACGAAGGGATGACACAAAACGGATAAATATAGGCAAAGAAGCACGGGCAGACGGACGAACGGACAGAGAAAAATAGACGGATAGAAATGAACAATCAGGATCGGGCAAATAGGCCGTCGTTCAGGACCACCCGTCGGGCAAGCAGAATCGGCCAAACCCCGTCCTTCGAGTGGCTGCTGCGCTTCGAGCCGCCACCAGCTTTGACCAGGGCGTCGATGCTGTATGTACTCCAGATCATCGGTGGGTGGAGGGGCACTTTGCGGCGCCGGCGAGGGACGGTTGCAGCGACTGCGGGTACAGAAGACTGATTGCGGCGACTTTGAGCGGCGTTAACGCCTGTGTTGCTGCTCTGTGTTGTCAAAATGTGTCCGTCCACAGTCGGCATATTTGCTAGTTCGCCGCGTCGACTCACAGGAGGCTACATATGTATGCACTTAGATTCATATATATATATATCTTTGAAACGCGGTCATCATCATTTATACATATATATATATATATATATATATATATATATATATATATATATATGGTGCGATCATTACACGCTTAAATCGAGCTGCATCACACATTGAAAAACCATCCATTACAGCTGTCTCATATCCGTCTAAACACAGTTTAGCAGACATGAGACCGCCGCTGCTGCTACTGCTGCTGCTGATGCTGCTAAACGCTAGAAGAACCTCATGCAGGTAGTTCAATAAGTTCTTAGAATGAAAACCGAGAATTTTCCAAATCATATTTTTAAATTTTTCTTATTCGATATACTCCCCGAGAAGCTCAATACACTATTCCCACCGAGATTTCAGAGCTTTCATACCTCTTGAGTAGAATTCCGCGTCGTTAGACTGACAATAGGCATTGACAGCAGCCTTAACCTCTTCATTGCTGGAAAAACGCTTTCCACCGAGACTATTCTTCAAATGTCCGAAGAGGAAATAATCAGAGGAAGCCAGGTCTGGAGAATAGGAGGGTTGTTCAATAAGTTCGAACCTCAGTTGGGCCAGTTTTGCCGATGCTTGCCGGGACTTGTGTGCAGGAGCATTGCCCTGGTGAAACGGGACAACCTTCTTCTGCAAAGCGGGCCGTTTCACGATGAGTTCTTGCTAACGGCAGTCCAACAGTCATGCATAATATTCTCCTGTGATCGTTTTACAGCTCTCAAGGTAGTCGACCAGCATTATTCTACGTTGGTCTTAAAAAACTGTAGCCATAACCTTTCCGGTCAATGCCGTTGTCCGCACCCTCTTCGGAGGTCCTTCATCAGGTGCACACCATTGGCAAGATGCTTCTTGGGTCTCGGGAGTGTAGTGATGAACCCGGCTTTCATCGACGGTCATGAATCTGCACCAAAAATCCGACAGATTGTTCGACATATTGGCCAAATTTTGCTGTAAAGCCAAAACAGGCGCGTCTTTATGGCCTTGGTTGAGCAAATGCGGCAGCCATTTTGCTCTAAGCTCTTTCATCTTCAAGTTTTCGTGCAGGATCAAATGCACACTGCCTAAACGAATCCCTAATGCCTCCGCTATTTCCTTAATGTTCATTCGCTTATCTGTGCCAAGAATTTTTCGCACTTTCTCTACGTTTTCCTCATCACTTGCCGTTTTTTGGCCTCCTGGACGTAGTTCATCCTCGGTGCTCCTGTGACCTCTTTTTAACAAATTAATCCAGTTGGAAACAGTGGCAAAACATGGCGCAGAGTCACTGTACGTCTTGTCTAACTCAATTTTTACTTGGGTCGCATTCCAACCTTTAAAATAAAAATGCTTCGCAAATTGAAATCGAGTAGGGCACGAAATAGTTCATGAAAGCAGGCCGTGTCGTACGGCCAGTTCTGGTTAGGCAATGAGTAGAGGCTTCGAAAAGCGAATGCTTTGTTGCTGTTTGCAGGTGGCCTTCTGCTACTATTACTACTACTATGACTCGTATGAGCGTTCCTGGCAGTCGTTTGTCACGTTTGAGTTGGACGTACGTTTTGCCTTACTCCAGTTGCAAGACGACGACGACGATAGCAGACAAGAAGGACATGTGTTGCCGAAAACGGTTCTCAGTTTGCCCAGTTTAAACGGTTGCCCAGTTATAGCGATTCGACAGCGTAGACAGTAGAATCAAGCCCAGTTTTAGCGGTTGTCTACAGCGAAAAAGTAGTTCTCTCACTGATTGGGCGCTAGGCGCAATGCCGAAGGTCTAGCACCTCTTGCACGATGTCCCCTTGTCGGCCTGCACTTTGTCTGTAACGCGGATTAATCAGATTAGCTGCTTTCTCTCAAGCCGTTCAGTCAGATCGCGTCGTCATCGCTTTAAAGCCTTAGAGCGACTAGCTGGCTGGTCATCGAGAAGAAAGGTGTTCAGGCGATCGAGCACGATACGGTGAGTTACGAGTGAGTTACCTAACTACAGGTGCCGAATAAATGTCACGCAAGTCTCAGCGTGGGGAGGTGGGGAATGATACGGTGGGTTTAGTGGGTTTATGAATCCCACTCTCGTGTTGCATTATGCATTCTCGAGACCTCGCGTTAAAAAACAAAATGGCGGCTGCTGCCGAGCATAGCATGGCTGTACACTAGACGGGCTTTGTCCTCGCGCTTTTGACAACTTGCCTTCGAAGTAAAATGCTGCTTTATCTTTGTTTGTTTAGATTTTCCGTAAGTCAATTTCCCGTGTACGGTTTTTTCATGTCATGGCTGATGTTTAATCCACTCCGGCATTTACTTTGTCTAAATTAGAAATCATGCAAACCAATATAAGAGTGGCCGGTCTGGGTCTCGAACCCAGTCCTCCCGAATGCAAGGCAAAGGCTTTGCCACTAAGCCATCTTGCTCGGTTGCTTTATCTACTCCCGAAATACTACTATCGAAATGCTGCTTTATCTACTCCCATCCTACCCACCACGATTGCCTATTTAATCAACATGCTACCACGACAATAGAAACTCACGCCAATCTCGACGGTCAAGCTATGCCACGTAGTCATACAAACATAATCCATAACATGATAATCCGTAGTGCGCGAAGCAGTTGCCCATCGGGGAGAGCTTCTTTTGGGGAGACAACTATATTCTTACTGCTCGGCTATGTATGCCATTGACACCCGCTGTTACAGGATAATATATATATATATATATATGTTACGCCATTTTAGTTTAACCTGATTTATTAAAACTAGGCTATAGCAATCAAAACTAACGCAACAAAACATTCAGACAAATATGATCATTTTATGTTTAATTATTCCGGCGCTTCTGTATTTTAACGACCAGACAGAACAGGACAGATACACCGGCATTCGGGCGGAACATCAAGCGTTTGCACCTGCCTGAGGAGGAGACGGCCGGTTCTGTTTTATATATATATATAGATATGTATTTGTTGTAACAGGTACAGATAGTACATATATATATAGTTAATATATATATATATATATATATATATATATATATATATATATATACATATATATATATATATATATATATATATATACATACATATATATATATATATATATATATATATATATATACATACATATATATGTTAGTTGTAACAGGTACAGATAGCTCTGAAACCGTGTTAGCTGCAATTCATCAAATAGCGTGGCCTAATATGACAGGGCGGGCGAATGATTGGTTGTTTGAATGTGATAAGGTGCAGTAAGTACGTAGTAGCACTAATAGTTGTAGTAGCAGTAGAAAAAATGGTGCTGAGGTCACGCTAGAACGAAGCAATCGACTCTCGTCGGCAGCCCGAGATGGCCACATTTTCCGCCACCAGTACATGGTCCATGCTGCTGCTGCTATTGCGGTTGTCGTTGTTGCTGTCTCTGTTCTTCGTCGCCATTTAATCGACGTGAGCGAAGTGCATTTTCTGCCGAAAGCCGCGGCACAACCTCAATGCGTAAACGATAGCTCGTAGACATCACTCTCGCAGTGGCTGTTGTTGTCGTTGCTGTTGTCATGGCTGTCGTTATTGTTGTTGTTGTTGTTGTTGCAGAAGTTGCCTGTTTATCATTACGGTGTCTAGGACGACATGCCGCCTGTGCGACTCGCTTAGTTACAGATTTTTGGGCTCGGCCTACAACAATAACAGCGATTACAACAACAGCAACAGCAGCAACAAATCGACAACAACAAAAGCAACAACAACAACGACAACAACAACGACAACAACGACAACGACAACAACGGCAACAACGACGACGACAACAACAACAACAACAACAACAATAACAACAACAACAACAACAATAACAACGACAACAACAACAACAACAACAACAACAACAACAACAACAACAATAACAACGACAACAACAACAACAACGACAACAACAAACTGTTACTGGTCAATTCTGGTTGTTTGACACGCATTGCTATGACGAAAGCATGCTAAAACGGCAGCATTAACATCAGCAACAGCAGCATCAGCAAATCGAAATGCTGCACGTCAAAACCATCAAGAAAGAACGAGCAAAGAGGTTCGTTTTCGGACAATGGGTCATCAGGAACCTCAGCGCGTCGTATTGATTAACATCACCACCGTTAGCAGCAGCGTCAACCCCAACCACAGCGACTGCGGCACAATCACTAAAAACACAACAAAAAGAGTAACAACTGCAACAACAATAACAACAGAACGAGAGACGACAGCAATAACAACAACAACACAAAAACGAAGGTAATGACGCCGATAATATTGCTCTTACAAGCGGAGTCCACTAGTCATTAAATAGATAATATTAAAAGCCAAGAGAACGAGAAGCAGAGATGAAAGGCAAAAGACAATTAAAGCGAAGATGAGTATATCGATTGGACGTTGCATCACGGACTATCTCCTCTCTTCGTTGTTGTCACGGTGGAGATGAATATATCAGCGACATAACTATTAGCAACAACCACAACAACAACAAGAATGGCCACTGCCGGAACAACAACAGCACAACAACAACAGCACAACAACAACAATAATAACAACAGCGATATCAACCACAATAAAAACAACATCAACTATGATGATGATTAGGACAGTACCAACAACAACAACAACATCAATTATGATGATGATTACGACAGTACCAACAACAACAACAGCAACAATAACAACAACAAAAAGACAAATCGTGGTGACTCCGCCTCAAGATTGGCTGATTGAGCCACCGCAACGCATGAAGAAGCGACGAAGAGGAACAAACTCCACTGTCAAAAAAAAAGAATGGACAATGGAGCACCCGCCACCCTAACACAGGTCATTATTGCTCGCTGTGTCTATGTTGACGACGCGTGCGTCAGAATGCGCGATTACTGGCGATACTAGCGCCACCTGGCGAAAAGTGTGAGTGGCCAAGCAGACGGAAACCAGGAAAGAACGCCGTGAAAGAACGCCGAAGCGCTGATTAAGCTACTCTGGCTGGTCTGTCGTCTCGTTGGCTGCACGATCCGCCCGCCGTCTTCCAGCCGCCGCAACAAATGGCGCCCGATTGGGTCCGGCTCAATTACGCAAGCGCCGGAACGAATTAGGCCTGATTAACAGTTTCGTCGTTCTGTGGCTAGCCACATGATGAAGAGAGACAATAAGGCTATATATATATATATATATATATATATATATATTTACATATGTATTTTTTATGGGACCGTCTTCTCCGGACGGAATTCTTCACTGAGCTTGAAATTTCCACAATTACACAAATTCAAACAATTGTAACTATTTTCAGAGCATTTTTCAGAAATGGCTATCGCCTGCGTCTGTATTCAGCCAGAAGATACATAGGTGCACGGGTTCGATTCCCACCTTGCACATTTGTACTTGAGAGGTCCGTCCGATGAAGCAATACGAGAGCCGTTCCGTGAAAGTAAAATGTTGGCTGAGAGAGAGAGAGAGAAAAAAAAGTTAGGTCTACATATCTCGACCTGCAATCGTCGTGTTTACCTAGTTGCGGATATTCATTATTTATAGATATACGCTACTATCTTGTCTGAAAATAAACGTCATTAAGACCAAGGCTAAGAATTTAGAAGCAGGGGTCGATTGGCTACCAAAAGCGTTTTACATTGCGGTAGATTTTACATTTCCAGCCTTGGAGTTTTGATTCTATTATATTGGGACGACATTCAATGTGCACATCGTCAAAACAGTGCGCACATGCCTATTCTTTTTTTATATAGGAGGAGATGACATCTGGCGAGTGTTCGTCTCGACCATAGTAGCGCTCTTCTACCTCACGAATGTTCAAAAGCTGATATATAGTCTTGACAGAATATGGGCACACCTCACTCGGACAAACTCGGACCGAGCAAGATGGCTTAGTGTCAACAGTCTTTGCTTTGCATTCGGGAGGTCTGGGTTTGAGACCCAGGCCGGCCACTCCTAAATTGGTTTTCATGGTTCCCAATTTAAACAAGGCGAAACAAAACGGGGAGCACAGATGTCTCAATAAAAAGAGATGGTGCATTACCATCCAACCCCCTCATTAAAAAAAAAACTTCGATTTGCTTGAAAGGTCTTTCACAATGTACATAAAGCGAGTACTTTGCTTGTCAATACGGATGAGAAGCCGCTTTGTGTACCTGCAGAAGGCTGTGTACCGGCTGTTGAGTTAATTAGATTCAAGTTGAAGACGCCGCGTACAGTGCCATTCAAAAGCTTTGTCTCGGAATGGGAACATAAAGCTGAGCAAGTCCGACGGAAAATTAAGCACCTGGATATTTTCAGTACCAATCGACTCCTGCTTCAACATTTCTTAGTTTTGGCCTCCATGACGTTTAATTACAGCTCATGGATACCATCACCTGGTCTGTTCGAATTCGGACTGCCACGAGGAGTACACAGCGTGCATCTGTCGACTGTGCTCTCAAACGTGTACGAAGTATCATGCGTGTGCCTGCCTGGTCCTTTCTCTAACGAAAAAATCGCTGCACTACCTCTCCCGAATGACATGTCAGAGAGCGGCTGACATAACTGTATAAGTAGCAATTGTATATGCATCGCCGAGTATTGTCGCGAGATTGCAAGGCAAGCAAAACATTTAGAACTCAACGTGCCTTTCTGCTACGTGGAGCTCCACTAGACCTTGTGCTAACGGGGACATTTACGCACAGTTGCCTGGATACTATTGCAATGGAGTGTGTACAGTACAGTTCCAAGATAAAATCGACGCGCTCCAATTTGCCACACATCATGTTTTAGCAACTGCTTAGATTGTCTAGTTTCTTTGAAAGCCTTCCGCCGCAGCCCAATGCGTTTGCGTTCCGTTTGCCCAAAAGAGCTTGCCTGTCTAGCAGCAGGATCTGGTGTGGTTACCACTACCATGGATTAGTAGGACTGGTCTCGTCCCTCCTGCACAGGGTGTGTACAAATGAGTTCGACGGCATCCGTACCAGAAGGTACCGATTACAACTAAGGCGGCAGTGGCTTGCCGCAACAACACTAACGGTGACAAGACTAATCTTCTTGCACGCTACTCGGGGCCATGATGTTGTGGTTGCTGTTGCCTTTGTTGACGATGATGTTGTCGCTGTTGAGACTGAAGATACCGCGAATAGCATCATTTAAGAGGGAGGCGACTCTTTAAAAGGAACACCGTCACATCACGCATCATTCGCTGCTTGATCCGCGCCCAGGACAAACAACAGCGATGCGTTTGGATGGAGTACGCGGATGAGACACGAAGGTACAAATCGAAACGCAACATTTTGATCGATTTTGATCACGTGTGGCGCTGGCTGGTGTTTAGCGGCGGTTCAAGAGCGGACCGGTCAGAAGTGTCAGAAGTACCAGAAGCGGTAGCGGCATATGAATTACGAATGTGCCACCTCGGACAAACCAAAGAACGACTGTGAAAGAAAACAACAAGAAGAAATCAGAAGAAGGAGAAAAATAAGAGGAAAGACAACGACGACGACGAAGAGAAAGAAACAGAAAACGACCGACTAAACGAAGAGGAAAAGGGAAAAGAAGGCAAAGAGCCAGGGAGGGCTAGCTACCGATGCTTTGACTAGTGACGTCGTCGCGTGCGAGTGACGAAGATGATTCTCCTTCCTCTTCAGGAAGACGCCCGGTCGATGCGAGGCCAAGGTGAGCGCGCTCGAGTCCAAGGGGAGATGCGGCTCGATCGAGCTGTCAGATCGAACTGAACGGAATCCGCCTGCTTGGGTCGGCTTGGGTCGAGTCGGGTGGATCGCCGCATAGCGACAGCCAGCCTAATGCTTCGCACCGCAAATGGCCGCCTAAACGCGCAGCGGCTGGCGGAGCAGCGGTAACACTTTTGATCGATTCGACCGAATCCATCGAACAGCGCTGCCTGTTGTTTCTCGATCCATCTCAAGCAGCGGCTACGAGGACTTGGACTTTTACCACTACTACTACAGCCGCTGCTGTTAATGATGATACTGCTTCTGGTACGATTTTCATTCGTAGCAAGACGTCAAACTCCACCACCAAGCGCACTGAATCAGTCGCAAGACGGTGGCTGTGCGGTGCTCACTTCTAGGCGCGCTTAGCCAAGGTATCGTAGGTTGACATGTCAAAGGCAACCGTAATCACACGGCCGTAAGAACAGCAACAACCATAACATCGACAGTAACAGGAAACACCAACGCCATTATTGAGCGGTGACAATAATAACAACAACAGCAACAACATGACGAGTCTTCATCACCACTGCTTTCACTATCCATATCAACAGCTGCAACAACAGCAGCAGCAGCAACAACAATAGTAACAACAACACTATCAGCCGCAGCATTAACAAAATAAAATATGAACATTAATACAGGAAACGGTAGGGCTAAATAGCACTGATAGAGCATTACTGTTATTAACAGCCGCATCTTAGCGGTGCTGTTTTGCTTGATTGCGACCATTAATCGATTTATGTTCAGTTGATGCCCAGACGGGCCCAACAACAACAATAAACATTTAAATACAACCAGGCGCACTTGGTCAATACATAATCATTATATTATTATAGAAAATAGATAGATCGTCGCTCAGTTAAGAGGGGACAACCATGGCCAAGTCGTACAAGTGAATGATTAAGATGAGATTAGGAAATGATAGCGGGCGGAACAACGCGTATCCACTCATTTGGTGGAAAGTGTCGGTCCCTGTTCATGGCACAGCAAGCACGTTTTCCTTCCCATTCGGAGTGCCCGAAAATATGTGGTAGTTTTAGTGTGTGAGAGCTTAAGCCAGTGCGAAATTTTAGTATGTATAAGTATGTGATTGTTGTGTTTATTATGTTTTATTGTTTACTTATCATATTTGCGTAAATAATTTTTACAGAAATGTATACTATTATTACTGGAGCAATCATTATCGCCGTTATTGTCAATAATAATTCATATTTGTGTCTCTCTGACACCGTTCCTAACGTGGCTATGGCACTGCTTTATTGCATGTCAATCGAGAACAGCTAAATGACAATTTAACCTGCTCTTTTTTTCTACTGATGAAAGCTATAAGTGATTCGGGCACCTTGAGAAGCAATTGTGCCGCCAGTGAGCCGGTTCCTTCTACCGTATCGCATGCTAAAGGAACAAGGTGGGGCGTACGATTGAGCTCGTAGTACTTGCGTATCTTGTTTTGGGTAACCTCATAGTTAGAACAACCCGCCGCGGCGCAGTCGACTACAGAGAATGTTATGATAGAGTCAGCTACGGTTCCATCTCAAATTAGGGCACAGCCTTTCTCGAAGGGAGTTACGGTTAGTACATCGGGTTGGCGGCTGTGGTCATGTGTTTCATAAGTTCAGTTGAGTCTTGAGTACATATGTACAACTTTTGCTATACGTAAGGCCTGCGCAAACGTATCGATGATAAAAAAAAATACATGTAGAGGGTAAAGCGTGGCGCCGCACCTCCACTCCGGGACGGAAAACAGCAAGCAAGCTTTTTTAAATGATCTCTGCCGTAGCAATGAATGCCCAAAGCATTGCTCAGAAGCAATGGCCTCACAAAGGCCATTGCCACAAAGGTTCTTTGTGAGGATATTGCTTCTGAGCCGAAGACTTCCCTACCGCCTGGCCAAGAAAAAGCGTCAACTTGGCAGAGAGACGCTTGCGGACTGCGCGGGAGCCCAAGCATTATTTGGAAGGGCGGGCCATATTGTCTAATCCGTGCATCAATGATGCGACGAGCGGCCCCGCAATGGCCACAATATCCGGGACTTTAAAGCTTCGGTTCCAAATAGACGCCGCTGTCTGCCGCTTGCTACTGGAGGTTAGTTTGAAGTTCAGGAGACCCCACTGCATATGTCGGGGGCTCGCTGAGCTGTCGTAGGAGTACCTGCTCGCCCGTCAGGTTGCAGCCTCTTAGAAGGCCGTAAGGCGAATAGACATGATGGAAGGAGAGAGGGGCTGTAAGTCCCACTAAGAGACAAACGCTCGGCTATACTCTTTAGTTTTACTTATAAGATTCTAGCGAGCTTGCCATTCCCTCGTGTAATTATAAAGAACCAAAACGCTCGAGATTGCCTTCATGCTGTGCGACCTGGCAAATCCCCGTCTAATGATGGCCGAGTTGCCGAAATATGTGCTCGCATCTGTAGTCGACATCCTAGCGTAGAAATGCATTTGCATAGTGTTACTTTCGGAAACAGAAAAAAAACGTTGACGCAAATTAGAGCCTATGGATCGAAAGGCACAACTGTTTTGCGAGCAGGCACCTGCAGGACTACGGGGGGACGCCGTCGTCGAGAGCCAGGACTAAAAGCATGTACCTGCTTCTAACGAGATCTACAAAAAGTAAAGATTATGCGATGTCCGTGATCGGTCCTTTACTGCCATAGCCAGTTGGGGATTGAACGATCCGATTATCGTAGAATAACTGAGGGATAACGCCCTCCTACACATCACAAACGTTGAGACGTTAAGTGCATAACCTTGAGGACGAAGTACATGGTGATTCTATCGTTGGTGTTTTTAACACATCTTATTTTAACACAACCATTTTAAACGCTGTTTGAATATTGCGGCAGACCGCTCTCTGCCTCGCAAGCGTTACATTGTTAGTTTTGCGACGGGTAATTGTTCGGGGAAACCGACCCTTGTTGAACTTCAAATTGGCCTAGCTTTTCAGCCTGATATGACCGAATGACACGTAAAACATTATTATGGTCATCGAGTTCTACACCTCAATCTTCTGGTGGCTACATATAAAATGCCGAGTATTGCTGAGTCCAATCCTGTAGATCTCACTACGTAAGGATAGAGGATTGCAAAATCCCATTAGTTGTTTGTGATACCCATTGATAGTGTTTTCTTTTGTTTGTAAAAACACAACATTATACTAGCTCCTCAAAGGTTTTCGCGGACCGTTTTGCCTAATTGTTGTGTCTTCTTTTAATGACTGATAATTTTTCTGACATGATACAATAACAACCTCTGTAATTCCTGAAGAACAATAACGTGAACTTCCTCAAAAACGAATAACGCGGTTGGTTGAAAGACACAGGTCAAATGATTTATATCATATATAATTATATATATATATATATATATATATATATATCTAAAGATATATATATATATATATATATATATATATATAAGCCTTCTCTAAAGATGGATGAATTCCGTATAGCAGCAAGGTCCTACTAATGTCCAGTCATCTTAACGCCGACTAATTAGCGTGGCAGGCGAACAGCTGCGGGATGTTGATTGTTGTCGTTGCTGTCCTTGTTGATCTGCGCGGGATAACAACGACACGTACGGGTAATCTGTCATCTGTGAATCCATTACGGCATTTAGACGAATACAACAGCGAAGCAGATACGAATCGACATTGCATTGCAGAAATATTTCTCTTTTATTTCGCCGTTATAGTTCTATCTTTGTTAGTACATTATCACCGACGACGTATGATGTTGTGTTGTGGTCCCTTTGCTGCTGTTGTTGTTACTCTGGTCGGCCTCTAAAGGTCGCTGTTGGCACGCAATCTCCACCGACGATACCTTGACGATTCTCTTCAATGTCGTATTGGCGTTCTACTTAAACGGCCATTCGAGAAAACTACGGAAAGCGCTTGAGTGGTTCTGGTTGTTGTTGTTGTCGTTGCTAACATGTATGTGGTTGCTGCCAACAAGAAGGTACTTTACTACAGCAAGGAGATTTATATCTCGTTAGCTTCCTCTCTCTTTTCCTATATATATATATATATATATATATATATATATACATATATATGTGTTGTTACATGCATACATATATACATTCTTACATATATAGGCACATTCTTACAGATGTATACACATTTGTACATACCTAGGTACATTCTTACATACATATACACGTGCACACTTACATACATACACTTTCATCTGTTTGTTTCTAACTAGTATCAGCTTGTAGATGTCGAGTTTGTGTTTCGTCTACCAGTGGACAGACTGACAGACAGACAAACAGACACGTCAGCTGGTTAATTCCCGAATACTGCCTCCTCCTAACTAACTGATCTACTACTGGTAGTTTCTTTCCCTTCCTCTCCTTCTCATTCTTTCGCTTTTTCTCACTTTTACGCACTCAATCCCTCCTTGGTTCTC
>QVRM01005071.1:0-140000 GCA_003439945.1 Dermanyssus gallinae
TGACGATTGAGGGCAAGCGTGAGTCAGCCACCGCTGCGTCCCAAACGAGAGATCAGTACCGTTCGAAAAGTGTAAAAGCTATCATCACTCGTCCGGCCTCTTACCGTCGTTCTTGCATAAGCCGATTAGCTCTAGGTACTTGGGTAGGTAGCCTGCGGACCTCAATGCCTTCGGCAATGTATTCTATACGGCCGCATATCTCGCATTGGTATAGGCAGATCAACGCAAGTCCTTGTGATCGAGTCGATCAATTTTATATCTAGTGAAGCGCAAAGTAAAGCCTATATCCAGGCACTGGCGCATGTTTAGCGAAGGTTAGAAATGGAATTGCTCTCTCGCCAAGCGATGGAGTAGCTATCGGCCTTGGCAAGCAGCCACGGCTGCTACGAGACTTTTGGGTAGTTGGTTGCGAACTCGTTGAAACGAGTGCTGCCTGTCCAATCCTATCCAGGAGGTCACTTACTCTGTTAGATATCTTGCTGCCGCTATTGCGGACTATATATATATATATATATATATATATATATATATATATATATATATATATATATATATATATATATATATATATATATATATATTGATATAAAAAAACGAACTCTACAAGTCTTGTTATAGTTCTTCAAACTGTCCGGGGACACCCTATATATATTACATAACATAACATCACTTTTATTTCTTATAAAAGGGTTGGTATCAATATACATACTTCTGTAAGACAATCGTGACTAATCACCAAATAGGCGAGCGCTATTTGGATTAGGATGGGCCCATTTGGCCATACGCCAAGCAAACAGTCCGTGCACGAATTCACCGCGGGCCACGGCTTTTGAGGTGATTGATCGTTGACTCCTTAGGTTATGGGAGCGTACATCAAAAAAGTGCCCTAACAAGTCACATTTTCGTAATTGATGTAGAACAGATAAGTTGCACTGCATGAAAAGTGAGTCAATACTTGGAACAACGTCATCTAACACGCTGTGGGGGCACCTGATTCGCAGGCGTCTTAGAAACATGTTTTGGACGCTATCCACCAACTTCCTATATTTGGACAGATAAGGCTCCCAGGCAGGGGAGCAATATGTGAGTTCAGGAAGAACAAGAAATTTGTAAAGGCGGATGTACACATGAGAAGTCGTTAAAATTAAACAGCAGAAGATAGTATTTATTGAGCACAGAGATGTCTCCACAACCTTTATTTATATTATATATTTATTTTATATATTTATTATATATTTATATATATATATATATATATATATATATATATATATATTTTTTTTTTTTTTTTTTTTTTTTTATTACATGTCAAACAATGTTACAGTTGTGAGGTCTGAACGTGTTATTAACACCAGAACAGTTTAAAGAACTATAACAAGAATTGTAGAGCTCGTATTTTTTTCAATGGAACATGATCTCTGAGAAGTCTCGAAGTGACAGTTGAATTACTACAATTTATGACACTAGTGTTGTTGCCCGACATTGGAGCATAAGAGGTGTCATTGCAAGAGAACAAGCTCTCTTATACAGAAACTAAGTACACAATCGCGTTCGCGAGAAATATATAACGCCGTGCTTCCTGAAAAGCATATAACTCCGACCAGAAGATGCGTCATGGTTGTATAGAAGAGAATTCGCAAAACATGAAGTTTGTGATTAGCCTTCACGCCAATTATTTAAAAAGTCATAACGCTACGACCATTCACGGCGTTCAAACTAACGCATTCAGGCACATTTCATTGCGATCATTTTAGTACCAAATCTATGGTATCACAAGCCAAGTGGTTATAGAGTAATCAGGATTTTTCGGCAAGCATGTCGAGATTGAGTGCATGCATAAATGACTGTGTGGCGATATTGTGGCAGTGGCGCGACAGGTCGGCGGTAGTGAACGTCGCCACGCAGTCATTGATGCATGCACTCAATCTCGACATGCCTTCCGAAAAATCTTAATTATTTTGCGACCGAGTTTATGTTCCATTGGAAAAAATATTTGCTTTAACAAGTTCCACGATGCCTATTATCGATCTTCAAATTGTCTGGGGACACCCTGTATATATGTATATATATAACTAATTTTGTACCGAAAGAGAATAACAGTGTAAGATCTTTCAATTCGTCTTATAGGTGGCGCAACCTACAACCTTGGATGGATCTTTTCGGCTCAGACAACTTTACACACACACACATATATATATATATATATATATATATATATATATATATATATATATATATATATATATATATATATGTATATATATATATATATATATATATATATATATATATAAACATATATATATATATATAGTGTGTAATTACTAAGTTTGTACCGGACGGGAATAACAGTGGAAGATCTTTCAATTCATCTTATAAGTAGGACAGCTACAACCTTGGAAAGATCTTGCTGGCATAGACAGCTGGTGCGCTGCTTTTGGCCAGCGATCTCTTAGCCAATTTCTCTCTCTTTCTGTGCCGTTCTCTACGTCCTTTAATCTGTCTTCATCTATCGCGCGCTTTAGTTCCTCCATCTCCCTCTCGCGCTTACTCGTGCATCGTCGTATTCCTTTGTTGGGCCTGAGTGAACCAACCGAGCCTCAAGCAGACTGACTACTTACTGGCATCGGAGCGCACAGAGGCCTTTTCTAGAGGACCCTCGCTGCCTCTGTACTTACTCCGACATGTCGTTTACCGGCAGTTTGGCATTGCTATTTTGGGATATCCATTTCCCCAGAGCTAAATGGCATAGAAGCAAAGACACGCAAATGTATATATATATACATATGTATATATATATATATATATATATATATATATATATATATATATAGATAGATATATATGTATATATATATATATATATATATACAAATGTATATATATATATATATATATATATATATATATGGTATATATATATATATATGTATATATATATATATATATATATATATATATATATATATATATATATATATATATAACAGGGAGAAGAGGACGGCGAGTGTATAATTCAACTGTGGCGTGTTTCCCTCCAGATGGCTGCGACAGCGGTACGGTCTGAGCTGGGAGAAGAACCTCCGCCTGGAGATTGGTGACTACACCTACGATTGGCGCCCGCTTTCCAACTATCGAGATCCGCAATCGAAACCGTAATGCGTCGACTCGGCCACTTACTTACTGTGCCTCGACAGAGCAGCAAAGCGCATTGAAGCATCCAGAGCCGGGTCACCGAATCTCGGTCACGTTGTTATTGTTGTTGTTGTCGTCGTCGTTGTCGTCGCCTTCGGATCCACAAGAACGAGCACGACACTCGCGTAGTCATAGCCACATATCCACAGACACGGGCACAGTACTCTAACTTCATCGTCCTACGCATTCGATACGCAGAAGGGTGTCTGTCAGTGAGCCAGCGCGATCCGCCCGAGTCGGTCAGGTGTTCGAGATCGAACCGCGCGTGTGGTGAATGCATATGTCTGTGTGAGAACAATAAACGACGCAACGTCAAGCACATTCGCCAATTGCGCTTTGCCTCTTGACAGCAATTGGCAAGACATCCTGTTCTATATCCCGATATCCCGTCGAGCCAGTCAGGCCACGAAAATATATTGACCGAGTCACGCTTTGTAGAAGACCCGCAACATCAGTCGGCCGCCAGGCCGGCTGCGTGGCGCCGTCAACAAGAAAGAACCGCGCTGTTACAGTCAGATGTTCAGTACAGGCTTTGACCTTCTTATTAGTAGGATCCGCTTGTGTCCCCACTACGTCCGACAAACCATTGCACTCATTAGAGCCCAACCTGCGCTGAACTGTTTGAATCGTTTGTGGTATCGTCATCATCATCATCATGGTGATCATTAAGCTCATGCAATACGTATTGTACTTATAATACTTAGGTATAAAACATTCTTCTGCTTAGCAAAGGGGGGAGAATTTTAGTTTAAATAAATGCATTGAGACGTGTTGTATATAGCTTGTTGTATATAGCCTAAAACGTAGAGTTAGGCGTTAATTGTGTTCGTCTTTAATGATTTTATAAGCTGTGTTTTTTGGTACAAGAAACGTATTTATTGCATATTTACAAGTTTTTCTGTTTTCGATTTTTGATTTGACATAGTTTTATGTAAAGTTTAGTGCGTGGGGTCGGCTGTAATCGTTCACCCTACGTGTTGAGATTGTATTAGAGCACTTAAGTCGTGGAATAAAGAAGGCCTCGTTTTGTAACGTTTACCCTTATAAATGATTCTTAAAATTGTCATTACTTTTTGTTATATAATATAATGATTTGCATGACTAGATGAACCTCGCTTAAACAAAGTCGGGTAGTACGTTGTACTGATCAAGACAGAGCTTATACTCTCAGCGAGTCTGAGATTATTTATTACAGTTCTTAGTGTAGGTGTTGAATTTTGTTTTTCCCTGCAGCCCATACAATGTGCACGCATATGGGATGGTATTATGCATAATGAGTTTCCAAACAAATACACATTCATTCGCACATAACTTGTCCTCATGTTAGTTTATCTAAACATAGAGCGACATCGCCATGGAGTTTTGCAACTACAATGAGTGTGTAAGAATTGCTTTGTCTCGTCTAAGCTATTAACTAACTAGAAAACGATGTTGTCAGAGATTTCGAATATTGTTTCGAATACAAATCAAAGGAAAATATACACATATAAATAAAGCATATAATTATATAATGTTTGCAAACACGTCAAAGAGCCCCACAATGAAATTGTGAGAATTCAGATAGTAGTATATAATTATATGGGATTTTGCCCTTAGCGGCCCAAAGTACGTGATGAAAGCTGTGAACTGCACCGCGAGTTAAAACGTGGCGATTGGGGCGATCAACCTTCTTCCACGTCTCACTTATGTTGGGTTCTTCACTAAAGACGTCAACGTAGGTTGACTTCGGTAAACTTGATCTCCCAGGCGTGCAGATGCTTACGAAAAGCGAGCGGAGGAACGAACCGCAGTCTAAGGTACTCGCCAAATAGCGGGATGTTAGCGAGAACGGTAGACGAGGCGGTTTCGCGCAAAACGGCGTACTCCCAGGACCTGTTTCGAAAACGCTGCTTTACCTCGGTCGAGTTGTTTAGAATTGAGAAAAATTTTATTTTTAGAAAAATTTAGAAATGAGCGCGTTCCATCTTTCTGTCAGGTATGGTGAGAAGCTATGATCGTTGCAAGGGAGAAGAATGCTTATGAAACAAAATTTGTTGACGTAGAAGAAAGGGGCCTCTCCATCTAGTGTTTACTGCCACCGTCTTCGTTAGATTCGCCGTGAAGTCGATATCGGAAACGATCGTATGGAGCCATGTCAAGACTTGCTGCAGCTGAAAGCAGCTAAATGACTACGTCATGTGCGTATATAGTGGAAGCATTTTTACGAGGTTTTAAGATCCGCAAATCCTTTCGGGTAGGTTTCTTAGAACAACAGAGTATAGATGCGAGTTTAAGTTATCCCCTTGCGCAGCCCCGGTTTTCTAGGGAATATGGAGCAATTTTGAAATTCCATCGCTGATTACTATGCGGTTCGCCTTTAGCTCTGTGGCCAGGAGATTTAGCACGCGCGCAGGAACACCTACGTCAGACTGCTCAGGATAAGGTCTCTGGGTGCAGTGTCGAAAGCAGCTTTGAAGTCCATGAACACCTGGCTTGGCCAGAGCTCGCTTTATATCTTCAAGGAGAGATTTACAGGCTGAGGTCGTAGAGCGGTTCATGCGGAACACGTGCTGTTCGGAATCGCATCTTTCCATAAAGCAGCTTTGCCTTTTCTTGGTCAGAAAGGAAACCAGCTTATAGCGGACACGTTTCTTCGCAATACAGCGCTAAGCCGTGGGTTTCGTCAGGTTGCCTTCACCCTTGGGGATAACTAGATTGTGTCCCTTAATTTTGCCGAAATTGATGATGACGCCGGATGGAAGACATTCGTCAAAGAGGGCTGCCCAGCGAGGGGCTAGGGCTGGTGCGCGATTACGTGGCTCGTTTTAGGCTCACGAGCTCCTCGCATACGAAGAAGTCGCGCTGTAGCTGCTCGCGGCCACGTGCAGACACCTCATCTTAGGCTGTAGTAAATAATTGGACCTCTGAGGGACCGAGTTATCTGACGCAAACCTCTATCTTTCGTACCTCGTAAAGTGGTCGGTCAGGACTGCTGAGTTTGTGACGCAGGAAGTAGCCGCATGGCGACCACTCTGCTTCTTTGAGGTGGCTTTCGCCACGATAGGCAACCCTGTCCCTGGTTACGTTCGTGGCGAGCACACCGATGGCCAAGCCCTCTGCATGCCGTAGGCCGCCAGGCTATCGTGTCTTAACGTGGCCGACCAGGCCTAGCATGAAACGCTCTCCCCGACTGCGACGAGTGGATGTATGTGATGTGAAAGGAATAGGGTCGCCGTTTCCAGACCTTTGATGAGTTTTTCATCATTAGGGTGAGTGTGGATATACTCTTTGCGGGTCGCAAATCCGGGACCGGACCCTCTCTCAGCGAGGCGACGGAGAGTGTAAAAAGCTCGAAAGGTTCGTATGCCCAAGTTTCAATCAGTGACCAGGATGTCTACGTCGTCCCAGGCGCCCTGGTCAAGGCACGCTAACAGAGGCGCCCTCGCAATTTCACTACTTACAACCCTCTTAGAGAACATTGTCGTCAGGATCTGCTTTGGGACCTCAATGGTCGTGAGTGCAGATTGACGAGAAGGTTTCACTATCAGGTTACCATGACTTATCCTGCGTCCGCAGCTCAAGCCGTAGGACTATAGGGGTTGCTTTGAATAATATGGCCCGTGGTCCACAGTCTCTGGGTACCCCTGTGTTCTCAAGCCTGCAGGTCTGTACGACTCTTGTCGACCTGACAGAATAAACCTAACAGCCTTGAGAAAAAAAATAGGACAGTCGTTTGAGACGCTACCGTGAATGACACATATATACAACGCTGTAACGCCATAGCGGTGCATGGCACCTTGTCCAGGTGGTCGACACCAGGTCTGAATGAAGGGCTAATATGGTTTATTATCACGTTCTATAAAGGACAATTGTTTGCACCCCGTTATAAGTAAAACAAATATATATGTATATATATATATATATATATATATATATATATATATATATATATATATATATATACACATATAAAGAACGGAAAAATCCACTACTTGTATATACGTATATATACCAATAAGTGTGTTTATACGGAAATAAATAACGTAACCTTATGCTAGCTAAGCAGAGTGTTTATCTGTTTGAGACCCGTTATGCGGGCTATTATAGGCTAATATCCTCTAAGATGGATATAATACATTGATAAGTATATGATATAATAGGTATATGATGTAATAATTGTTGCATCACTAACTCTTTCTCGTTGTATTATGCTGTTGCAGGCTCGTAATGTGTAGTTCAATAAACAACTGAGGTCGCACGGATATATAGATATACAGTTGCAAATAACGTATCCTTCTGCTAGCTAGACAGAGTTTATTTTATGTTCGAGTCGCGTTACGCCGGTTATAATGGACTATTTTCCTCTCGAGTGGGTGGGTATGCAATAACTACTTAATATGTATACGATATGACAGGTCTGTGGTGTAACATGTTTTTTTTATCACATACTCGTTCTGTTGAGTTGTGCTGTTGCAGGCTTGTACTCGGCAGTTCGATAATCGAATGCGGTTGAGATGTTTCGAAGGGATCGGAAAGTCGGACGGCACTCGATAAGCCGAACGTAATCCGCCGAACTTTTGCAGCTTAGCTAGTCGCATGAACACCAGATAAAGACGACCAGAGAGGCAGAACACGGACGTAAGGTCTAAGCTCTACTAGGGATCGCTTCATATCGGTGTCACACAGCGGTTCACAAACAGCGTTCTCAGTTTGCCTGTGTCTACTATTCTACATCAAGGCAAGGAGCATATCATTGTTTTGTTTATCTTGTTGTTGTCGCTTTGGCTACCGTAATTGCTGACTACTAGCATTGCCGTTGAACACTTTCATTCAAGTAAAAATAGGAACGTGTCTACACTTCTCTAGAGTAGAAGAATGCCACTACGTTATTTGTACGCTGAAAATTTAATGTATGACTGATGGCTGTAATGTAGAACACATTCACCACAAGGAATACATTCACCACAAATATTTTAGCTACCATTATGATGTACTTAAATGATATAGATATATATATATATATATATATATATATATATATATACTAAAACTTTTTTTTTAACTTAATGGAGGGTTGGGTGGTAATGCACCATCTTTTTCTATTGAGACATCTGTGCTACCCGTTTTTTTTTCCAGTCATGGTCGAATATTGATACACTCCGGCATTCACCTTATTTAAATTGGGAACCACGAAAACCAATTTAGGAGTGGCCGGTCTGGGTTTCGAACCCAGGCCTCCCGAATGCAAGGCAAAGGCTTTGGCACTAAGCCATCTTGCTCGGTTTATAATTCTAATAGGTATTTATTAGCGCTCGGTAATACTACTAGTACTAAAATTATATATATATATATGTATATACTATATATATAATATATAATAAAATAAATATACTATATATAAATACGTTAGCTCTGCCCTAATTAGGATAACCCTTCTTTCTTCCACTCGACCGAAGCTTAAGGTACATCTGTAGGTATATCTCTCCCGTTTGCGCTCTCTCTAGGTTCTCTATCGGAGCACTAGCTCGGTATTAATCAGAATCACTCTTCTGGCAGTTCTGCAGGCTCTGTCCTGCCAAAGCCAAAGGTCGAACTCGACATTCTATTGGGCAAACACAAAACTCTCATATAGAAAAAAGTGATACTTTGTTTTCTCGTTTTCTCTCTATCTATTTTGTCTATCTCTGCTTGCCCATTTTGTGGCCATCGACGTTACGCGGCCCAACGTGGAGCGACTGCCGTAAATAGCTGAAAGCTTCTCCTGAAGCGACGCGGACACATCAGACGAGATCAGAAATCTCCGAGCGTTCCGAGTGCTGTGGACCTTGAAGACAGCCTCGCACATGCTACAAACCCAGCTTCCAAGGTCGGCTTAAGCCGCCACCGCCGCCGAGTTCGAGGCCTCGAGGCCACGTAATATCGGATGAAAACTGTCGGACGAAAACGGCTTACGCCCACTGAACCGACCACGAGTCGGCGTTGATGCAGTGGCCGGAGTACGGAACTTCCACCGACAAAGAGTTAACGTAGGAACGAATAGCCTAGACGCCCGTCAAGCCGAGCTGTTTTTCTGTGTGTTGGTTTCCGCCGTTGTAACTCGCCGCCGAGACCGTTATCGAGATGTGGCGGATACACGGCAACGCACTCCAACGCTGCCCGAGCGGCAACGAGCCCAGATTTTTCGTAGAAGTTGTCGTTACGCCTCTCCCGACAGCTGTGATGGTGATGACAAGACCACACATGAAAGCCACGCATATGAATGCGCAGTACCAGTGCAAAACCGTACACCAGGCATTAATTAGCCTTACGAAAAAAAAACAAATGAAGTCATGGTCATTGCACATGCTACCAATAAAACGCTCACACATAGACCGTGGATAGGGGTGAATGTAACGAAAAAAAATATACCAGATATCGAGTTAGTCTTTTCGGTTGTTCCCGAGGGCAGAAACTGTGGAATCCATGACATCACTGCGAGAACTATGTACGTTTGCGCACAAACGGCTATGTTAAACTTTTCCACAGACTTGTTTTAATGATATCAATAATTGTATACATATATATATATCAAAGATTATTTTAATGGGTGAGGTAGCTAGTGCTGTTTTGCACCTCGAATTCTCGAAACCATTTGATAAAAATGTTTGTATAGTTAAAAATGTTCTCAAAAAGTTGTCGAATACTTGTTCTTTTTATAGAACTTAACGGAACGAGTTTTCTCAACAGGCAAGCAAGTTCATTCAATCGAGTTGCACAGAATTAGATACCGTCCTAGAATTGTTCTTCTTTTGTCGTTTTGTCTCGTAGGCTCAAGTTTAGCTGCGATATTAGAACCAGTTGACACGAATAAGTAAGAGAGTACAGTGTAGCGATGTGACGACGATTATATTCAAAGGGTGATTTGATATTTCCACACAGATGACAGTTTGCTTTTTTATGGCGGTTGTATTACATGTCTTGTGTACAATATACAGTCCAAAATGCATTATATTATGTGACGAAGCTAGCCACAACACAACATGAGAACCACGACCTACGATACTGTTGATACAAGGCGGCGCCAGTAAGACGATACGACAGCCGACCGAGCATATACATACATTGGCGAAAGTGCACTCCAACGACAAACGAATCGTCAACGTCGGCATCAACAACATCGCCATCGTCAATAATACCGACGTTGGGCCGCTCAGACACATGTTGACTACATCGACGCACCGCGTCCGCCTACCACCTGCATGTCGCGCTCTAACCAACCACAACATCATCAACGCCATCGCTGCAACTCAGGACCCCCGAGCTAGCGAATACCTGTTGCAGCGCATATCGATCGAGGTTCAACGCGGCAACGCCGCGGCCGTGCAAGGGTCTCTTCCGTCAGCCGCAGGGCTTCCGGAGATCCCCTAGAAACTGTTTTTATTGCCCATAATTGTATGCCTATGACAATAAATCACTTTATATATACATCTATCCCTAAAAAAAAACTACAACATCTATATCGTAATCATCGTCATCACCAGACGCGTCCTTACGCGTCCCGCAACAGTCATGACGCCACGTCAGGCAAGCCACGCCACAACAATGCACGAAATCCGAACCGACCAGTCGAAACAGGACAGGTGGAACATGCGAGACGACCGAATCCACCACCGAATGCACGACCCTCTCAGTGTTCCAAGACAAAGCAAACACACCACTGATGGAACGGCGACTAATTTGCGAGCATCGCCTGGCAACCTTTCGGTGAAAGCGCGCCGCGCCATCCCCAGAGGGAATAAATAGATCAGGAGAGGATGGGGACTTTCACCATTTTGGTTGCGGGACGTATTTCTGTGTGTTTTTGTTAATTTCGCTTCTAGGCCTCCTCGTATTGCCGTTCCGCTGAGTCTACATTTCCCAGTTAACTTGGCGTAACATCATCGTTTTACTATAAGGCATGTTGACTGTTACGGTTGCTAGTTGGCACATATTTTGGCGATGCCTAGTTTTGTGCACCTCGGTTGAGAAGAATTACTTGCGTTTTGTAGAATACTGAAGTGTATTCTGTTTTTAACTTGTTAACAGAATATTTGGCCGAGGAAGTTGGGATCTTTCTGTACTACCCAGGTTCTAACGGGGTCCCTCACGGTGTCTGAGAAAGAAAGAAACTCCAAGTCTGGGGGTGGGCACGAATACGGGTTTAGTGGGCTTGTGGGTTCCACACTAGTTGCTGACAGCTCAAAGTTATGCATGTGCTATATGCAGTCCCGACACCAAAAAAAAAAACAAACATTGTCCCAACGGGTATAGAGACTTCGACGCTCAGTCAGGGTTGGAAAGGCCCCTTGCTCTACCTTTTTTCAGGAAGCCTTCAGACTCGCGAGTCTCCTCTTAGCCCAAAGGGAAGAAGACCCCCATGAGGATGGCTTACGATTAATGGCGCCCAATTTTTTTATTGCGCTCCTACAGCCTCCTCAGTAAAAACGCTAGTGGATCTACGAATTATAGATATCATGCGGATTCCAGCTTTAGACACTTTTAACTCAATAATTGGTTCAATCCACAGCGCCAGTGTTCTGCTTACCAAAAATACCCCACTAAGCATACCTATTTAACAGCGTTCTTTGATTGGGAAGACTCACAGCTATTAAAAAAATCATATTAGTTGAGACTATGTACAACTCGTTGCCTCTAATCATTCGCATTCAGAGCGCACCGAGCGCTGGTTGCAAGTGTTAGTATACGAACTCCTTCGAGACTTTCTCTACAAACGACGCTAGCTTTGTTCAACATGACGGTAGCGCCAGTCGCCTCCTACGAAATACAGGTCATCTGGGATTATCTCTCGTCGGCGCAACTCGAAAAACTCGAGCGGATTAAGCCTGCATTCCTGAAGCGAGCTTAGGTCTGCATCGCACATCGCTAAACAGATACGTTTATCTGCTATGTGACACGCCATTGCTTATAGAGGACCTAAAGCGTAGATTCAAACTCCCTTCCACTCCGGCCTACGCGCAATTTATCAGCTCTTGGGAGGGGAAAATGGCGGAGATCGATCCTGATTTCTATAGCACGGGTGCGATTACCTCTGAAACATGGAAACAGGCCGGACGAACGAACCGACACGTTCTCACGCGCTTTGCTGTTCATGGCTTTCATCACGTTTTATGCGGGACGGGGGGGTTTCATGCACCTGCAGATACATGTATCTGTATAAGATGTGGTGAAAGATGCCCCAGGTACCACGCGGCATCGTGTGCGGCGGTACCGTCGTTGAATAGCCTATCAGATGCGACTCGGCGCAGACAAGGTGCGGACGCGCAGGAGGTTAGCTTTAACCACTTTTAATATTTGTATAATTATTTTAAACGTTCATACAAGACAATTGTATTTTTAAAGACACAAATAAATATAATCATTCGCTTTATAAATTGAAACTAAAAATGTACACTTGCTATACTGAGGGAAACTTCGAACAAAACCAGCTACTAGATGGATCGGATAGTCTTTTGCCCCTATACCCAGATCCGATTATCGATTTGCACAACAGAACAGCTTCAAACATCCACTAGAGTTTCCTCGTGCTTCATCTTGATACATAGGAATAGGCAAGCATATTTCGGGCTTCAATCATCACGCTTGTAGTTTACGAATGCCAGAAATCATAAGTAGCTTATCGCTTGATCATGGAACAACCACAAATAACAATACGTTTGCATTTCACAACGGGTGATTAGACCCAATGAGTCGCGTGCTATTTGAACTCCTTGGTCCGTGTGGCAAGACGAATCAAGTAGCTTTTGTTAGGGCTGCTTGCGTACTGCAACACACTTACCGCAAATCGGAATAAACCAGTTTGCAGACACAGCTGCTACAATCGACGAACGCAACCCACAGCTGTCACACAGCTAGACTACGCCGAGGCTAGCACATATACAGCATGTGATTACACACTTAGTGCATACTGACACATACCGATGCATCAGCGGCATAGCTTCTCAATGATCGAGTGGGTACCAGTGCACATCACCTCCTACTATGCTAGATTCAAGCACTCAGCTGAATAAACAGCTCGATACTTGGTATATCAGATACGTGGCAACGTCGAAGTGACTGTTCATAGGCACACCACATAACGACACAGTTTTCTGTTTTACTCAATGTGGCTTCACGTGCATGTTGAATTCTCTTAAGAGAGTTCTTTTTAACTTTCCTTCATAATACTCGTTCGCTACTAGTCCCTTCGCAATTTAGCCTTTGATAAAATTTGACGCCAATTCCAAGTTGCGCTCTCAAACAACTAGACTCTCCGATATCACGGTTTAATAGATCGGCGCAACCATACAGGCTTTTCACCTTCTTTGGGCACTGACTCAATAATAATTTGGCCGTGCTAGTGCTGAACTGTACGGGAGACACTTTATCTCTTGTTGTTGTAGAAAACATAAGAATTGACAATTGGTTCAATTCGTTCACTCGCAGCTACTAGGGAAATCTCATTTGATTTATTTCTCCCCGCTTATTGATTTGCTCAAGTTCAGCGGGTAGTCCGGCGTCCATCTGGCCCCGAATTGGCTGCATGTATTTCCGGACCATGACGGCCGAAGGGCGAGCAATGACAGGACCGCTTTCTCATCTTTCAACCGGCTTAATTCAATGTGACCTTAGAGGAGAAAAGCCTATTGTAGACCATCACCAACAACGCAAGAAAACGGCTCCGTTTGTCCGTCAGCCCCAAACAGCCTCCTATGTAGATCGATCATCATTGTCACCATATTAAAACAGGTACTATAATAACGTTTGCACATTCATCTAGTACATCCACTTTGTACAGTGGAGCCATTTAACAGCCATTTAATTATTTTAAATGACTCCTCTCTACAATAAGAATGAGCTTCCCTGCAATACGGCCACTATCAGCCTATGACGTAAAACCCTTCACCGACGAAAAATATAGCTAGGAACGGAAGTCTTGTAAGCATAAGTTGCCGGGTGGCGCTGACAGCGTCGGTCGTTCACATCGAAGAAAGAGTTTAGGCGTGTACAATGTCCTGGCGTCATCTTGATAGTTAAACCGGAAGAAAAATAATTATTGCGTGTTCTTCAACAGTTGCAATAAACCGTGTCGGAAGATTAGCTGAGACTAAGTAACTACCTAATACTACCACAAATAAATATATGCTGTGGCAATAATCGAGAAGAAGAAGAAGAACGAGAAATAACATAAAGAAAGAGGGCCTCGGGGCTTCGGGCTAGGGAACAACAACAACAACAACAACAATACCGCTGACCAGTTCCTTATGATCGCATACCAAGCATCGCCTTGCATGAAATGCTCTCGTGTTCTACTGACAGCTCCTTCGTTTCTCTACCATTACAGCTCTGTTGTCAAAGACATAGATAAATATGCCAAGCAGATTAACAGAATGAAAAGAAAAACACGTAGGTCTCGAGAACATTTATCCTTCCATACCAAGGTGCCAACAAAACATAATACCTATATAACACCTATCGGCAGTGGGACGACACGTTGGGGCAAACAAGAGTACTTGAAATAGTAACAGCGGCAGAGGCGTTATTTGTCTCGAAGGGACTTGCACTTGTAGTGGTGTGTAAGGTTGCGTACATAGATAACGCTATGGTATAAAAACATTGTATAATGCCTCTATAAATAATGGTACACTTTTGCATCTCGCAGATTGCAATTAGTGGCATGGGTAAGTATAAACGACGACAACAAACGCAAAATGAACATTATTAATTACTAATGCTGGAAGGAAGCAAGAATCATTTTGTGTCATTCGTGTGTTAACACATCTGTAGTTCGTTTTCTTAAAGATCCGTTACCGTTGCGTTACCTTATGTGGTTTCGGGCAACCGTGTCCGAAACATATACGAGTACTGAGTACTAAAGCAACTAGTCTTTTGTCTCGTGCAATGTTCTCTCCGATTTGCATGTTCAATTACTAATTGAGGGGTTCTTCAAGAATATATGTATGTAAATATATATATATATATATATATATATATAAGTTTAGGAGGTAGTAGGTACCGGCAGTAACCTCATGGTATTGTTGAGCTGGTTCAAAACAGGCGACCGAAATTGAATTGTCTTAAGCTGGAATTGCGTGTCTCGCCACAAAGAGTGTCTCCTCTAGATCGGAGTTCAAATACAAACTACCACCAATCTGTAGGGCGGCTATTGTTTAGCTAATGATTTGGCATATCCAGGTTCCACCAAGAAAATACGCCTTCTGAACATAAACCTATAAACAATTATTAGAAAGTGAAGACGTTCGATTATTTTCTATAATTACATAAGATTCTTCACGAAAGCAGCGACTTCGTGAAAAGGCGCACTATGCCAGAAGCTCGATGACTCGAGTGACAAACACGCAGAGTACACCCGCCTAGATGCTGAACGTAATAAAGTGCACGTTATATATATATATATATATATATATATATATATTAGGTTGATCCGTAAGTCCGTTCCGAAAATGGCGTACGCCGCATTGGGCAGACCCGGGGGAAGACGTGGAGACTGTTGGGAAAGGGTTGTATTTACGTTACGGTAGAAGCAGACCTGCCTTGTATTATACCGTGAAATTCGTTCGAATATTTAACTCACGCAAACCATGACGCTCGGGTAAAGATGGCCGAGTTAAATGTGCATTTTTGGCATTTAATGCTATTTTAGTTACGAAAAGGAAAGAATGCAACCCAAGTCGTAACTAAGATATGCAATGTGTATGGCGGAGAGGCAGTTAAGACAAATTCACCAGTTCGAAAGTGGTTTGTCCGATTTAGGAACGGCGACGTTAACAAACGGAACGGCCAGGACGCCATGTACCAGTGGACACGGCAGCATTAACAACAGTGGTCGGACAAAACCCACACCTCTCGCTGCGCGAGATCGTGGCCATTGTCAAAGTACCACAGTCATCCGTTCAATGGCATCTTCATGCCGAGGGATACGTCAGCAAGTTGGATGTATGGGGCCGCACGCGCCCCGCAATGACCAACTGGAAAACGTGCGCTAGAATGAGATTCGCTCATAAAAAAGAACGAGGATCGCCCCCTTCTCCGCACCATGGTGACAGGGATGAAAAGTCGATACTCTATAAGAACGTTGTCCGCATAAAGGCGCGGCCTAAAAAAAGGAGTGAGCCCCGTATACGAAAAAAGATGTTAAGTTTTTGGTGGCATGCGAAGGGGTGATTTATTATGAGCGGACACCATCTATCTACAACTATGGTTACAACGATCTATTACAAGCGGACCTCATACAGGAAAAGTGATGTTAAGTTTTTGGTGGCATGCGAAGGGGGTGATTTATTATGACCTGTTACAACCAAACGAAACGATCAATACAATAAAATGCTGTCAACAACTGGACAAATTGGAGAAGGCAATTGACCAGAAACGGCCGGAATTGGCGAACAGACGAGGAGTGACTTTCCACCACGACAACGCAAGACCGCACACATATTTGCTCACCACCAAGAAGTTAATGGAATTTGGATGGAATATTTTGCCACATCCAGCGTATAGTCCTGACCTCGCACCATCGGATTACCATCTGTTTCGGTTCCTTCAAAATTCCCAGAATGACAAAGAATTCGATTCTTGAGATGTTAAAACATAGATAGACCATTAGTTCGAGAGCCAGGTCGCCACCTTCTGGTGGGATGGAAAAATTAGCTTACATAAACGTTGCGCTAATACAGGTAAAAAAAGTGGGCAATACAGCATTCAACAAAAGCTTTCCGTTGTAACGACATGTGTATTCAAAAAAGGGTGAAGATCGTAACGGACTTATGGATCAACCCAATATATATATATATATATATATATATATATATATGTATATATATATATATGTATATACAGAGAGAAAGAGAGAGAGAGAGAGTTAGCCAGAGATCGATATAAGCAAAAAAGAGGGAGTGTTGCATCAGCTGGCGCCAGCGTCCTTATCAGCGAGAGATAGGAGCTGATTCACAAACTGGACAAACCAAAATAATAGCTACTGTTAGGAATTCTAGCAAATCTACAAAGATACAGATGTGCTAGAATGATTGATCGTTGCCGCCCCAGTACTAGTACAAACAATGTGTAGCAGTAGTGGTTTGGGCCTTGCAGAAATAGCCTCCATGGCCTTAAGAGGGGAATCCCATAGAGAGAGGAGTCTTGAGCTTGGTGTGCCAACCGCTGTATAGTCGTTGTAATAGTCGTAGTTCTGGCAACCTCAGTAGAACCTATGCAGACTTTTTTATTCGAACCCAATCACCGTGGTCGTACACGTGCTCAACAAATGCAACCTTTATGTTTTTTCTATCATGTTCGTGCGGTGCCTTCATACTCGAAGAACACTTCAAGGACATATTTTTGTGTCGATTTATGGGCGACTATTATTTACCGTTTCTTTTTCGCTATATATATATATATATATATATATATATAAGAGCATATTAAATCAGAGCACGGAGGCGCACAGATTTGTTTTTGGGCTGTCCACGCTATCACGACACAATAAAGATCCTCGAGCGTGTCGCCTTGAATTTAAATTTTTTATACGGCATTTTTATGTAAGGACTATACACACCCCGGTGAATCTCTCAGTCTCTCTAGCTATGTGTCTCCCCTCAGCACGGCCAGCTTTTTGGTATGCAAAAATAAAGGCGCATAGAGTATATATACGCGTGTGCTTAGAATATAGGCACGCGCTTTTACGACCTTATGATATGATGTATAAATTGTGTTCTGTATTTATGTTTAAAGTGAATGTACCTGGTTAATGTTAACTAAATTTAAACGACTGAATCTGTTAATGCCAGATGTTTCCTGCTGTTGCATTAAAGCTTATCTTTGTACACCCCGCAAATGCAAATTATTAGTAGATTCACTATAATATAAAGAGGCAATAAAATAAATCAACACGGTGCTAGTAAGAATCTTAGCGGATCTGACCAGTTGAGTAAAGTGGTGTGAATTTAGGTCCAGAAACTACAAAGACGCTGTCGTATCGCAAACTTTTGTGCTAGTATATAAGGAACTCTCAGTGCTCCCGTTACCATACCTAATTAAGTTTACCATAGTTGTCGAAATAGATCGTATTCTTTTTGGCCACCATCCCAACCTGGTTGGCCTTATCGAATCTGCAAGGACCCAAAACACCCGAGGCTCGGCATCTCACTTGCGCATTGTCTCCTCGGCCACAAGTACACAATCAAGGTTTGTACTCTGTAATCTAGGTGCTACCTTGTGAAACAAGCTACCTTGTGACATTAGGACACTTATATCGCTTAGTCAATTAAAAAACACTGCGAGAACGCACTATCTAATCTTACTTGCGTCTGATTAAACCATAACTATGTAACCGTGTACACAATCCATAGATACATAATTGCAATAGTACGAGATACTACGGTGATAATGTATAAAATCTTACTGTAACTTGTACATATGCTTCGCACTAGCCTGTGGCTATATGAAGTTGTAACAAAAATGAGAAACTACAATTAATTGTCAATAAACGTCATATCATATATCATATCAAAGTAGCTGGTAGTCAGACACAGAAAACGAAATGAAAATGCAAAAATACAGACGCGATGTGACGTAAGCCGTAGATTACTTATTGCACGACTACGCGGATTCACGAGCTTTACTGCATACTAGCCTTTCTTCGGCAAAAAAGGCATAGCAGCAGAAAAATAACAGTAACAATAAAAATAAGGGCTTCAACAACAAAAGAAACAGCAGAAACTCCGGCAACAATTGAAACAATACTAGCTATGTTGCTACCCGCAAGTAAAGTATTTCAGGTACCCTCAGGAACGGAATTACGGCTGAAATGAGCATGCTAAGGGGCCAGCCGTACCGAAGCAGCACTGGAAGAAAAATTTGCCTGCCAGGGGTTTAGTCTATATATGTACGTAAGTACGTTTCACGGTTCCTCTGCTGCATATCTTAAATGACGGACCGGCCTGGAAAAGAAAGGCTGGTTAATCTCACAAGTATGTCACGTTGTGTTGCCGTGTTGATCTCGCAAAGCGTTTACAATTGCAGGTTGAGCACTCTACCCACAAAAGCACTAATTTGTGCTCGTTAAACGTGTCCGTTGTGTGTAAGATGCTTATTAAAGAAGTAGGTCGTCAAACCAATGTTTGACCAAAGACTGCTTGGTCACAGTGGCGATATTTTCTGCCGAACGAGCACTCCTTGGTCGTCCATGGCTTGGCATCTCATCCTGAACTTGCTTTGTAAAAACTTACGGACCTTGGGCTTGGCCCTGTTCTGGTTACTACAAAGAAAGAAGGGTCGACTGCGGGGAGGGCAGAGCCGATCGCGGGATGCTTAAACACCTCTGGTCCGCACCGAGTTCCAGACTATTCATTCGCGATAGTAACTTAATGGTGACAAACTTCAAGATCCGTACCCCCAGCTACCTTGTGATAGAACGATACTACGACGCAGCGCCTAGCTAACATATTACGCGTCACAAACATCGGGGGCAACAATTTGCACCGCAAACTATATGACTGGTAATATTGAAGTATTGTAAATAAACATTTGCAGGGCCCGGTGTGGTTTTTGAAATTAATACCGGGGTCTTGCTACTATCCGATACCTCTATAGCAAAGCTCGCTCAACATGGAACCCACGCTATCAACAATTTCTCTTCGATCAAGGTATTCCCCGCAGGATCACCCCCACCTCAGACTGACAAGGCACACACTTCTTGTTCATTACCACCTCCAGCCTAGCGATCTACTTAGTATACATTTCTCCGAACTCCACTCTACAGGAATTCAAGGATTCAGTCGAAGAACTAGGCCTCTGCAGGAGTGCTCATTGAATAACCAACTGACTGAATGGTCCACATGGGACAAGAAATTTGATACGACTGCCTATACATTATCTGCCTCTTTAACTTCCTCCCAGCCCTTTTCCCTACATCCCGGTAAGGAACTAAATGAAGTTTGCCGAGGAGCGAGCTCCCGTTCACGCCCTAAGACAGCTAATCGCCTCCCCCGTGCTATTTGTGGAATAGCCAGGCCGGCGAAAAACGAAGGAGCTGCCACGGCTTGTGACAAGTATGCACACGTCGCAGAGCAAGGCACCTGCATATATGCGAGAAATACAGCGAGAAGCACGATAAGCCCTACATAGGCTAATTATTATTTTACAGTAGTAGACCACTAAACCTTATTATGCGAGGAGATCGAAAACCTTTGGGGCAGATACAATATCATGCGTAATAAAAAAAATGCGCCACGCGTAGCCACTAGTAAGTGCCAAAAGTAACCATACTAGAAGTGCGCTTTTCCCACAAAGACCCCAGCCGGAGCTAGAGTTCTTCAATGAATTTTCAAACCTTACCTTCAAGCCAATTCCAATCCAAGAGATTAAAATCGTGGCCGAACACATACGGCTGAAAAAAGTCCCATGCATGCAGTACGTCTACTTTTACAGTAATTACCAGAGGTAGTTTAAGCAAAAGAGAATCAAATATCAATCAACGAACGCATAGTAACAGAGTTAAGACAATCGAGGCACTGTCAGAAAACTAGCATGATTTCCAAGCCCGACATTCGAGTGCTAAACATTGCTGAAGCACAGACCATTGCGGCGAAACTAAACTAATTCCACTGTCTGACCATAAACAACCTCTCAAAAAAAATGTTTAATTCTAGTGTCTGGCCAACATTTTAGATGTCAAAAACTCGTTTGACACGCATTTGTGGGACTTGTGGGAAATACCTTAAAGATCGAGCATCTACCTACGACCATTTCTATAAAATATAATATACGACCCAGGCTCCTACATCTCCTCTCTTGACAGATTTTCTGGGACCTAAGTGTAAAATAGCCAGCTTCAAGATGCCATTCAATCAAACTCCGACCCGAGGGACTACTAATTAGCGCAACAGATACATTATGCAAGTGCAACCAGCAATGGGAAACAATCCAGGCCCACCGTCCTGGATACAAGACAAATCAATTTCACTCCCTGATGCATTTTACTGGTTAACCTATTAAAAAAAAAAAAAATATATATATATATATATTTGTTTTTAGTAGTGCTTTTTGCAAAATATGTATTTTTAAATGAACGCGAACCGTATTGAAAGGACATAATTCATCACAGTAGAATCACACAAAAGTGATCATAATACCGATACTGTATATAAAGTGTGTTGCAAAAAATTAGCAACTCATGTTTTTGGCGATCATTTCGGCTTGGTTTACTTGAATGGCTTGAAATTTTAAGCGCATGATGTACACGACGAAACACGAGTATGGAATAAATTCCGCAATCTCACAATCAGTTCATACAAAAAATGTAAAAGTGTGAAAAAACAGTGTTGCAAAATATTAGCAACAATAACATGCTAACAACACAGCTCTGCATACTACCTAAATGGTCTGTCTTCCAGGATCTTAGGACAACGGCGAAGCCTTTGTGACTTCGGACCAAGTTCGACCATCGGCATGATAGGACCATACAGTGTTAATCATCTACATGAAAAAAACGTGCATCATCCAGTTACAGCAAACAAAGCTTTTCAGATCAGACTACTTTGGAAGTGCCAGTGCACCGATCCACAGTGTACCGAGTGTTAATTCTGACAAAAACGTGCAATACGCGAAAGGATAGCTTTATTGCCGCGACTGCAACCGAAGCACATTGTCGCACAACGTGAATTTTCGCATAGATACCAAACTTGGGATAACGAGTGGAAAAACATCGTCTTCTCGGATGAAAAAAAATTTAATCTCAATGACCCTGACGGCTGTCAGTACTATTGACACGACTTACGGAAGGAACCTAAAGGTTATCGAAACGTGTGGCCGGTGGTGGTTCTGTGAAATGTTAGGGCGTGTTTGGATATAATGGGAAGTCCGATCTAGTCGCGATTGTGGGCCGAAACAATTTCGACAAGGCATTGAGTCCAGACCTGAATCCCATCGAAAATCTTTGAAAACATTTGGTGAAGCAGATTTACGCAAATGGTCGACAATATGATAATTTGTCGGACCTCAAAGATGCTGTCCAGCAAGCATGGACTAATATTCCACTTTCGTACTTACAACAGCTCATTAACTCCCCGTTTCAAGAATAGAATATGTAGTATCAAATAAGTCATACAGCTCTGCTAAGAATCGGATACGCCGTAAGGCGTTATTGTTGCTAATATTTTGCAACACGGTTTCTTCACACTTTTTTATTTTTTGTATGAACCGATTGTGAGATTGCAACGAAATTAACACCATACTCGTGTTTCGTGCGCTTAAAATTTCAAGCCATTCAAATAAACCAAGCCGAAATTATCACCAAAAAACATGAGTTGTTATTTTTTTTGCAACACACTTTATATATATATATATATATATATATATATATATTGTTACATATATCACGAAGGATTAAGGAAGCCAATGTGCTAGGCGGGCGTGTAGCGTGACTATCACGTGTTCGTTTCGTTGAGGCCAGGCCGAGACCACTTCAGAAGTGCACCCTGAACATTTATGAGTGACATGATTTATTGAGTACTTGCAAATACACTCAAAACATACCGCATCCGTACTCCGGAGACTGCCCGATAAATGGGGGGCTTATATCGTCGTATACAACATATTGTAACAGTCGCGTAGAAGTAATAACGTGCTAATAATAACCGGCAGCATATCAAGAGACTATCTGCGGGGGAGAAGTTATAGCATCTACAGCGTAGCGGCAAGAATATGGAGCAGATTCTCTGTGTTTAAGACGAAAATCAGGCGAACGGATTTATTTTGCAGCATCTATAGTGCTCTGATGACATTCTTGTTAGTTCTACCTCAGACTATGCCGCAATAGAAAAAATTAGGCTTAACTAAGACCCTGTGTAGCATTACGAAAATGGTAACCCGAGGTCTACGCTGTCGACGGAGCACCACTGCCACCACTGACGGGCCGAATATACGTTGAACCAGGTTAGCGTGATTGGCCCAGGTCATTCTCTCACTATAAACAAGATTAAGAGAAGTGAATTTCGATGATAATTTGAGAGCAGAATCATTCATAACCAAATTGAACATAGTTGGCGTCATGATAAAGGAGTGTGATGTGCGGAAAAGGACCACTTGGGTTCCATTTGCGTTGATAAGGATTAGCAGGCTCAAGAAAGCTTTACACAGGTACCTGCGCAGTTACCCTCACACAAGCGAAGCTGCTGAGGGCAATCTTTATGCAAACAATGAAGAGATAAGCATACAAAACCGATCCTTGGGGTGTACTCAACTGCATGGTAAATGGTCCAGAAGTCGACAAAGAACCGACCACTTAGATACGAGCGTAACTAGCGGCGAGCAGATTCGTCCAGCTCATTTTTGGGTATATATACAGGGTGCGCAAGCTAAATCAAGATAAACTTGCGCTCCATCAGAAGACGATAAAATGGCAGTAGATCTAGGGCCGGAACTGGAGCGAAGAGTGGCAGTGGTATAATCGCTTCGCGCCGATAGCAGCGTGGACGAAACCATTTCCTTATTCAACTATTCGGGAAGTACTGTATATGCCAAGAGATACAACGACGCACAAAAGTCCAAGGAAACTTCTGGGAGGGCGCTCAGGGAACTTCACGACAGGTAAGGACTCGCGACCAATTGTGAAACGTGCCAACAAACTAATTTCTAATGATGCCGGAACTTCGCTGAGGAAACACGCGGATCTACTCAACGTAAGTGTCGGCACATTGTCTCAGATTGCAAAAGAGGGCTTGGCACTATGTTTCGCATGCGCGAAAAGCTTGGTCAGTGTTGCCTAAGAAGACTAAAGCCACCTGAGTGGCTTGCTCTGAGTTGCACCTGTGTTCCCTTAAACACGAGGCTGCCGGTTGTCTCCCGTTCCTCTCAGAGCAAAATGTTTGTTTACTATTGACTCTAAATTAAACAAAAGAAGTATCGGAAGCTCGCCCACTGCTCTGAGGAGGTAAGCACACTTTTAAAAAAAAAAGTGAAATAATCACAGCTGAGTCAACCAACAAGTTGGAATGACTGTTGTGAACCCGTGGATTAACCGCGTGTCGAATGAACGGTCGTACGTATTTCAGCAAGACGGCGCGCCCGCTCACACAAGCCATTTGGTGCAAAACTGGTTGGACGACAACTCGAATAGGTTTTTACCGAAAGACGATTAGGACCAAACAGTCCAGATTTAAATCCTCTGGATTTCGTTGTGTTGGACGTGTTGAGCGAGGCTCTAACAAACCTCTTTCCAGGATCGCTTTATTACTGCGCACTTCCATTTTGTCGGCGTTTGAGAAATTATACAACGGCACAATATAACGGGTGTGCCCGCACTTTCGGTCTTAGCTCGATCGAAGCGGTTATTAAAGCGAACGGTGGATGAATAAACAGATCCGCAAAGAGTTGAACACGACGAGTCCCAACTAATCATTCTAGGTGCCCCAATAGCAAAAACATGGCAATTTTACTAGAGGTCACAGCTTGCAGATGCGACAATTTTGCTTATTCACACTGTCACTCAGCTATAAATGGGCTTCGTCAGAACATCTCGATGCATAATCTTGGCAACCCAATTGGCGAAGTTTAGCCACTCCAGAAGGTCTGTAGGTTAGAGCGTTTGCGTCAGCTGAATCTTATATGGGCACATCGGTAAACCGATGTTTCCGGCCGACAGTTTCATTCTGGCAGCCTTCGCGGCGATACTTTCAGCTGCGCGATTTTCCGCAGCTTGGCACATCACGTATTAAACCTGATGTAAAAAAAAACTTGTGCAAATTTTGCACAAATCACGGATGGTGTTCTTGCAAGGCCGTTTACGTCGACTGTAAAGTGAATAAAAGCTCGCCGTATAGAATTCCCACTTCATGATACATTTTCACAATTTCTACGCGTTTTTCTGCTAAGAGTTGCTGCAGAGAGGGCAAAGCTGAGCGTAGGAATTTTTGTTGTCAGCTATTTGGACACCATATATATATATATATATATATATATATATATATATATTTATTTATATATATATATATATATATATATAGGCCAATCACGTGCAGACGCCATTTTGAACTTCATTCAAAGCAACGGTGACCCAAAAGCGATCGGTACCCAATCTGGCGGACGTTGTTGAAGCCATTGACCCTACGGGGTCGAAACTAACCGCTATCACAAGCGCATGGCTAGGAGAGCACGTCTACTGCAGGTCAGACTTTATTCGCGGTGCTCACTTCACATCACCTGACAGCACCGTCCGGCGGCCCGCAAGAAGGTCACGCCGAGCGCGCTGAATTTTCACAGACCGCGAAGTTCGCGACGCGACATTTTATCGTCGGTCGCCATTCCTTCGCGTTCCTTGGCAAGCGTCGATTGAAAAATGCCATGCTATACGCTCATAGCTCCCCGGTGGTACCCGTTTAAGTTCACCATTTTTTCTCTATTGCTGACATCGGAGCCCGTGGGTATATAACTTTGCATTTACCTTCGTTACAAGTGTATAAGTCGCGCTGAGATAAAATTCGCGACTCCTAGGCAGGGTGGCCATTCAAATTTTTACTTCTGCCTATATATATATATATATATATATATATATATATATATATATATATATATATATATATATATATAGGTACATATGTGTAACATGTGTTAATAGAACAATATGGTTTCTAGGACCGCGTGTACCTTCCAGTTCGACCGAAACACGTTCGAAGCAAAAGCAGTCGCAGAGAAGCGGTGACAAGAACCGGCTGCTTGCGCCGTACAGACGGTGAAAGGGCAAGATAAGAACTAGTTATGATTCCATAAATTCTTTAACGATGGCGAGGGCAAATTACGGGTCAGCAATAGGGAAAAGAAAACGAAGGGCAAATGCACTTGCTAAGCCATAGCGGCGTACAGCTTTTGAAACATGTCGCCATTAACTAGTAATCAAGGCACACGACAGTCGTTGTTGTTTCTCATTAATTCATAGGGTCATTAAAGCACAGATGTCGGCGCACATTGCGTGCGATGATTACTGTGCTTTCACCGTGTGTGAGTGTGCTAAAGATTGCGTATATACTTCCTAGGCACATTGAGTTTCCTATTGAATTCTTGCTCTCGCTGAGATTTTACGCATTGTAAAATACAATTCCGCAAGTAACTCAAGTTTAAATTTTAGAAAATAATACAACTGATGTATATACCCGTACGTACACACGACAAAAGCCGGAAAAAAGCCGGCCCTGACAATACGAGTCGAATGGTCTCGTGTTGCCGAGGGGTGGAAATGACAAAAACAGGTATGCTGGATAGAGACTGTTGCTATGACGATTAACGCGATAACAATAACTAACGCCACGCGATAGCAATAACTAACGCTACGCGATAACAGCCACGCTGAGTGTGGTCCCCTTACGCGGAACGTATCGTCCACCACAAGGTGAAGGACGACAGATATAGCCGCCCGTAATTCCGCTCTTTCTCTCTTTAGGCAGACATTAGCCACGCGTTGTTACTGTTGTCATTAATGTCTGTTGTTGCTGTCATTATTGTTGTGTTCTTGTTCTTATTGTCATTGCTGTTATCCTTGTTGTCGCTCTTATTGTCAACGAAGCTGTCGCGTACGTTGTTGTTGTTCTAAGGAGCAGCATCCGTCGTCGAAGTAATAGCAACGCTAATAGGTACAATGAGTCTCTCATTCTGTCGCCGTCGTCGTGATGACAACGGCGACAGAATCGAACGAGGATCGAACAGATCAAAGGTGAATGACGTGGACGACGACGCAATGTCCACTTCATATACCTTCGATTTTGACGCTCGACATTGTATACGGAACGCGGAGTACACGCGTTAGGCGCTCTGCATGTTATACGTTTGGGACTACTTGTGACCTTCTGACTTCTACATGATCTGGCCACCACTGCCGCAGCGAACGGTGGCGCTAGCGGTCTTGCTGCTGTTTCTGATAGGGTGCTGCTAATGCTGATAGGTTGATGCTGACAACTATCGACCACTTTAAACGACCACGAAAACCACCGACCACGGACGAAACCGGAACGACGTCAGTCGGTTGAGTTTCGGTCGCTGTCAATACAGAAACAGGAGCAGCAGCGGCAACAGTAACAGCCCCAGTCACAGCAGAAGCAGAACCAAATCCAGCAGCAGCCGCGTAACAGAACCAGCGGTACCAGTTAATGTTGCTGCTGAGCGAAGCTGCCGACGACGACAACAACGTGAGCGACGAGTGACGGCCCGGACGTAATCGATGAGGCCCTCGGTTTCCCTCTCGGGTTCTTCCTTCTCCCCAGACACACACACACACGCATACACATGCAATGCGGTGTTGCCCTTGTACGTTCCTCTACCTTCGGCGGACCCTTCCTTTATTTCGGTCTCTCTCTCTCTTTCGCGTTCAATTAGCTTCTCTTCTCTCTTTCTCCCATCTCCCGCAATCTCTTTTGCTGTCCTGGGCAGGAGGATCTCTATCTATCTCGGTATCTTTCTTGACTTCTTTGCCTTGACAGCTGTGACGGTGACGACGTCTATGACGACGACGTCGACGACAACAACGACCGACTCACTCGGTCGCGCACCCGCTTGCCGAAAGGGAGCGCTGCGTGGCCGCTCTCGTCATTGTTGTCAACGTAATGATCTTCTTCATCATTATCGTCGTTGTCATCATCATCAGCATCATCATTGTTGTTGTTGATGTTGTCTTTGTAGTTGTCGTCGTCATCGCCTCTTGCCACAACCAGCGACCAACAACAGCGCCAGAATGATAGCCACAACGAAAACGTCATTCAGCAGGACAAGCACAAGCATCAACACGAAAACAACGACAAAAGCAACTATACCAACAACAACGATGATGATGATGGTTTTGATGATGATGGTTTTGATGATGATGATGATGGCGACGACGACAACGATGTTGGCGTTATGACTAGCTTGCTGGCTGTGTCACTGTTGTGCGCACTCTCGCCTCGCCTACATCGCTGCCACACGCAGGAAGGGCCGCCACAGCAGCAGCAGGCGTCTCTGTCAGACTACCAGACTACTTACTACTCAGACGGACGGCAGGCAGTAGCTACAGTGGCAACTCTAACGACGACAGCAAAAACAACAACGACAGCAACAACAGCAACAACAACAACAGCAACAACAACAACAACGACAGCAACAACAACAACAACAACAACATTTACAGTGGCAGGAACAGCAACAATTCGACTGTTGTCTGCGATTTAACTGTCAGTGGTGCGTCGTCAGCGTAGACAGAGCGACTACCGAGCGAGCGTCGTCGGCCCTTCACGCTCGTTGTCCATAGTGGTCTGTCGTCGTCGCCGTCTTCGCCGTAGAGGGTCTTGTCGCAGCACAGCTGCCCTCGCTGCTTCGTGGACCTCCTCTTCCCTCTGCGGGGTCCCCCTACCGCCCTCCCCCTGTGCGTGCGGTCCTCCCCTTTCGTGCCCCCCCCCCCACCCCACCCCCTGATGACATCACCACTAGTGCCGCAGCTGCCCTATTACGGCTAACGTCGATATTACCGCTATTCCGCTAGCGGAAAGTCTGCTGCTGCTCCCGCAGCCGCCGTCGCTCTAATTGTTGTTGCTGTTGTCATTTTCCTGTTGACTATTGTTTGTTGTTGTTGTGTTGTTGTTGTGGGTGTTGTGGTTGTTGTTGTTGTTGTTGCGTTTGCCGTCGTCACCGCCCGGCAACACAACCAGTACACAAGCAGCACTACTTCCATGACGGATTCTGTTCTGGCTGCATGTGCTCTTGTTGCTGCTGCTTCTGCTAGTGGTCGGTTCCTTGACGACTTCGTATGACGAAGTCACTCACCTCGGTGGGCCCATTTATTTGTTTCTCGTCCGAGCGTTCGGTCGGTCGGTCGTTTGTTTTTGTTTGTTTTGTAGACAACGACGACGACGACCCAGCTGGCACAAGTTCGCTACGCCAACGATCGGTGTCCCGCGGTCGAGCACTGCCCGCAGTAGTAGCAGCAGCAGCAGTGCTAAGTGTTGAGTGCTCTGGTGCTTCTGATAACCTAGTTCGCATTGTCGTTGTCGTCATCGTTGTTATTGTTATTATTATTATTTCTGCTGCTGCAGTTGCTGCTCGTGGCGAGTACAGGTGGTGAAGCTGGAGGTGATAAACTGATGTAATGGTTGGTTGGTTGGTTGGCAAGCTGGCTGTGTTAGATGAGGTGACGACGGTACGTGCCGCCATGTATGCTAGGCCGTCTACGTGTTATGTATATGAGCGACCGTAGCTGAATGCGTCGCGTGTCTGTGTGAAGCGTGTAGTGCGGTCAGAGCCAGACACGTGATCATCACCATCGTCATCCTCATCACCATCATTATCATCATCACCTTCATCGGCAGCGGCAGCAGCGTCTTCATTGTCGTACTCTCGGTCTTTCTCTAAATGAAGCGTGTGTGCTACATCACTCATAGAAGTGCTCACTCATAAACGACGACTACGATTCAAACTTGAGTGACCCACTTGTTAGTGCTGGTTGTTGATGTTGTTGTTACTGTAGTAGTAGTAGTAGTAGTAGTAGTAGTAGTGTAGTAGTAGTAATAGTTATACTAGTAATATTAGCAGCAGCAGCGACAACAGTGGCTAACAGCTCTAATAAACGACATCTATAACAGCTGGCTGGCAGCGTTTATCGATTGCGATCAGTGGGCCTCCTCAACATTAACCGTAGGGGCCGGCCCGCCAGCCGTCATTTCTCTGCCCGTACCCCTCACCCGCACCCCCCTCTTCTTCCCCTACGGGCCCCTCACCAGTATCGCACTGTCACGCAAGGAACAGTGGCCCTGTCCTGCCCAGCCCAGCGCAGCGCAGCTCAGCCCAGTGGGTCATTGTGCGTGACGACCGATATGACAACCAAAGCTGACACGACGAGTGTGACGCATCTACCTGCCTTTGTGGCGTCGCGTTCTACCTAGAGCAAAGCAAGACCGGCCGAGAAAGAAAACCCAGAAAGTGGCAGCCAGAGAGAGAGAGAGAGAAACGAAGGGTGCAATACGGAGAAAGAAGCACATAGATCGAGAGGAGAAGAGGAGGAATGCAAATAAGTCATTGTCACTTTCCAAAAGTGTGTCCTAGATTGCGCAGCCTACTCGCGTGTATCTACTTAATAATCATAATAATAACAATAATAACAACAACAAAGGATCATGACGGTAGCAACAGCAGCTAGTAAACAGCACAGCAACAACAATAACAACGACTGGTTATCGGCATCAGCGGCAGGAGTTCATCATCCTCTCAGAGTTCGAAGGTAGGCGGTGCTTCGACTTATTGGACGTGTTAAAGTTTTCCACACGCGAAAGAAAATAACACGATTGCAACGGAGGAAAAAAAACGAAGGAAAAGTTTTGTTCGGGGCCAACTGTAGGAATTGTTTTTGCCGCTATTTGTGCTGCTGCTGCAGGTGGTGCTGAAGGTGCCTGCTCTTGCTGATGGAAAACCCCACGACACGTGCACGAACCGAGACTACGCCACGCAAAAATTAAGGAAGGACCAGCAGATCCAACGATACCACCGTATTACCACTGTGTGCGCTTACGTATTACCCATGAGCGTGCCCTATGCGCTGTTAGGTTGTGCAAGTGATGTGTGATATGCGACAACCGGTTAATGGCCAAAACCAAGCAGCCGATTGTCGTGCGAAGGCAGTGAATGTTTTGGTTATCACGTTCGGATATCAGCATATAGATCTATCGTATGTCGATGAATACTGTCGCAATGAAATTATCTGAAAATCGTCATAACACATCGCGCGAGGAGTGAGTGAAGACGCCAGCCAGTCGGTGAGAAATCTTATGCAGGTTCATCATGTCCAGTACCTTGCATATATATTTGGGGCTACCATTTTTTTTTACCGGTTTTGTCCGTAAAAGAATCATTATAAAATTAAAAAAAAAGAAAATTAGGTTTTGACCGTAAAGAATTATTATAAAATTCGAAGAAAAAAATGTGTTTCGGTTTTGTCCGTAAAGAATCATTATAAAATTCGAAAAAAAAGATTGTAGACCCTTATATATATATATATATATATATATATATATATTATCTTACGTCAAAAAGTATATATATGTATGTTTTATTTACATAGTTAATGCCATCGGGCCTAAGCGTTGCGAATCGACCGTGTGGGTACAACACCATGGTCTCTTTTTCGTTGTAACATTGTAGCTACCTTTTGAAGGGACGTATCCTATATATCTCTGTACTCTCGCCAAACGCGTTGCACCCAGTAGTATTCGTAAACAATCTCCTCCCGTGGCATCTTTCCTGTCAGAATCGACCGAATCTACAATATTTCCCACTAAATGTCACCGAATTAATTCGAACACTCGTTAGGGTAGGCTCGAGGCCTACGTATCACGTATCGTTACGTGCCTGCAAACTACGCATATGTTATTTGTAACGATCGCCATTGAGACGCCATGTCACGCTCTCTGAGTTCGAACAACCTCGCAGACAGTTGGCGTGGACACGCGACGTCGACCGACCGACCAGGTTAATCGTCGTTGCTTAGCAGATGAATGAGTCGCGTGACACGTGTCGCCTTCGTTCATCGCTGTGCGATTCTGCGACGTTGCTGAGTGCCTGCCAACTGACGCACTGTTTCCATTCCTCCCTGTAGTAGCAGTAATAGTAGTATTCGTCGTAGTGGTTACAAAACACGCAAGAAGTTCTAAATACGTAAATTACGCAAGTGAGTACAATGACGCCGAGAAGGCAGCGCTGCCGTCGGCGTGACTGCACGTTATTTTCTTGCGTTTTTTAGCTTGCTGACGATACTTTCAGGACATAGTTAGTGGACACGCGTGATTGGCATCGTGCTGGTGTTTTTGGCGGTAAACGTGTAGTCCTCTATGCGCTGCGTCTCTCCACACAATCACAACAACAACCATAGTACTTAGCCATAAATGAAAACAGGGATGTGTTTGTGTATATTATATATATATGTATATATATGTATATATATGTATATATATGTATATATATGTATATATATATATATATATATATATATATATATATATATATATATATATATATACCGAAAACTATCGAAAACTTAAGCATTGCAAAGTGCAGTTCCGTGAATAAGCCACGTTTGAAACATATATATATATATATATATATATATATATACCGAGAACTATCGAGAACTTAAGAATTGTGAAGTGCAGTTTCGTGAATAAACCACGTTTGATATATAAATATATACAGGGTGTTGCAGAAATTTTTCATAATAGAATATACAAATTGTAGAGCTCGTTAAAGCAAATATTTTATATATATATATTTATATATATATTTTATTTATATATATATATATATATATATATATATAAATATTTTATATATATTTTTTATTTATATATATATATAGTATATATATATATATATATATATATATATATCTATAATTTATAATATTTTATATATATTTTTTTATATATATATACGGGTAACGAGAAGTTACGCCCACATATAAACAAAACAATCCTCTTTAAAAACGTCTTTCGTAACCGTCTCAGAATTCACTGGTCAATAGCAACAGTAGTATCAATGCTACAACAAGAAGCAGCAGCAGCCTCTTTGAACTTGATTTCAACAACAGATTCATTCTTTCGTTTTCTCTCTCTCTCTCTCTCTCTCTCTATATATATATATATATATATATACATCGGTTTCTTTGTACCTTCTGTATATCTTTTTGATTTTGATTTGCCTCTCGATCAGAAATAGAACAAATTGTTGTTGGTGCTGGTGAGCCTTGACCGTCCTACCTGGATGCCTCGCCTCGCATGCGCGCAGGTCGCATCAAAGGCAAAGAAGGTCACAGCAGGCAACACCCGGCAATTGTGTATCATTGTGTGGGTTTTGACGTATGTGCACGCATTTACGTGTGCTCTGTGTGTCAACAAGTAAAAAGCATAGGGCTGGCGGCAAATGTTCGCCCATTTGTTTGGACACGCGGTCATGCCGCTCTCGACCGAAATGCCAAAATAGCCGAACGTCCGCCCGACCGGAGCGGGGCATTGACCGGCGGCGCTGAATCTGAATCAGTCGATGAACGGCGGCCATTGGGTGTGTCTGTTTTCGCCGCCGCGTATGTGGATGGGAAGGCTAAAAATGGGTGACCGAATAATAATAATAACACATCCATTTGGATGACGTGTGGTCAGTGACGATAACAACGATACGCATAGCAACTGCTGTCACAAAATCGCCAATATATACAGGGTGTTGCAGAAATTTGTCATATTTTGTGAAATGTTTTAGTGGAAAAAATATTTGCTTCAACGAGCTCTAGAATTCCCTATATCTATTATGAAAAAATGTCTGCAACACCCTATATATATATATATATATATATATATCACATCTAGAAGTTTACATATTTACGAACCTTGTATTTAATTACCATATTGCTATTTCTCATTCAGTATTATTTCGACTTGTAAACACCATTTTGTTTCTGTCATAACATTTATGACCCTAAGGCTATGCGTTTATATAACGTATTTGCAGTATTCAAACGTTTGCACGATACCCAAACGTTCTGAGAGCTTCGGCTGATGAAATGCAAGATACGGGTTGAGGGAGTACGGGCTATATGTTTTATTTCGTAGAATATTGAAATGCACCCTGTTTGGGTATATATAAATATGATTATAATATATATGTGACATACACGGTTAAAAGAGTTAAAAGAGAGCGACACTGATTCAGAGTCGCAGTCGGTCAGGTGATACAGGGGGGGTGGGGGTATGGAGCGCCACAACGATGGCATTTGGAGTCCTTTCTGGGCCCATGAAACCCAGCAGAACGCTGTGATAGATGATAACATTCGTGAGCACTGCAGCGAGTGGCAGAATGCTGACATGGGCGAAGAAATGCCTTCCAGACCTGTTTAGCCATATTTGGTGGTAAATCAAGTTTCTTAGAAATTCGAGCCATGTTTTGAATACTCGTGCCAAAACGCTTTTAGGGCGGCGGTTTGTGGCAAATTGAAGCGGCTTACGAGTTTATCGATAAATGACACAGAACCCGCAAACACGTATACTGGCCTTTCGCGCGAATTCGGCGGAAGACCAAGTAGTTGCTTTGGAAAAGCTGGCTTCTCCCAGTCTGGCAGAGCTGAAGTTGCGAAAAAAGTCGGTTTTTGAGTAAGCCTGTTCTTCTCGGCATAATTCGTTGAGGGTGCTCCTATTGGTGCATACCCACAAACCGTGTGGTCTACAAATCAAGTGACTCTGATAAAGCGGTAGTCCGTCCACGCGGGGGTCTTGCTCGATGGTCCACACTAGGGGGTCTTGCTCCAGGTGACCAAATCGTGGACCACTAAGAACAGATACGCTACTTGTGGGACGGCTGCGAGAGACTCGTTGAGAGCGACAATGAAAACTATAAAACCCGGGGACATCGCAACGATGGGCGGAAAATGTGTCTGTCAAAACAACTACGTCGAATCCCGATAATTGGCAAATGGATTCCCTCATGGCTTGACACCCTTTGTAGTTAAAATGGCATATCACTAGTTTTTGTTAGGTTCGTTGTGACTTGTTACTTTCGGCGTCCGCCAGTTGCGCTGCTCTGAGGTGCTTACAGTTCTGAGCTTCTCGAGGTCCTGCACCAATTTCATGATGTACTCTTAGAGAATGGCTTCCGTAGGGCATATAGTTAGACCTTGTTGTGTTGAAGCGACGATATATTGGCAGTGTTGACCGACTTCTCGGGATCGTTGGCCGAGGAGCGAGCGGGGGTCTGAACCTTTTTCCTTGTCGGTAATGCGATGCTCGGGGTTACTTTGATAGATTTTTCTAATCGGCTATTTGGTTTACCGTTTTAGACCTGTACTTCCTTTGATAAATCTGCCTTTGATTGATGATCCGTCTCATGAGTCGATAACTTTGATGTCCAGCTTGTTGGGAAGGAGGGAGCAAATGTTCGTTTGGAGCAGCTTCACATCGTTTCCGATAAGCAAGGCACGCTTAGGTCTTCCTACAAGCTCAGTTTCGGTCTCCGTTGGTGTGGCAGTCAACAATGGGACTGAAGCAAATTTTGCCGGGCGTTAAAGTTTCTCAATGAGTTGACTCTGCTGAATCATCTTATTCTTGAACTGGGCGATGTGGCGAGAAATCGACACCAAATTCGAGTTTAATAAACTTAATCTAGAGTCGACGTGTAGCAGGTACATCACGCCGTCTTGGTCTACGACTGTACTCTGTCCGCCGGCGAGTCACCACATTAGGCAGTTCCATGTTTGCGATATCACGCCTGTTTGTTTCGTACCTGATGTATGGGATCGGTTTGTGCACGAAGCACATTGGAGCGATACCGGTTCGGATTCTGTGCATGCAGAATGTTGAACCAGAATCCGGTTCAGTGCAGATGAACTAGATATCACCCACATAAGCCTTAATCTTATTGCTGAAATTGCTGCAGCCAACCACTGCAACTGCTAATGTTATAATCGTAGAAGCGCTAGCAATATTGTGTCTCTTAAAAAATAATATTTACTATTCACTAGGTATTCGAGCCAGAGACATTTGTTTGGCAATCTAAGGCCCTACCGCTAGGCCTACAGATTGTCAATTGCATTTTCGGTTATTGACGATGTCAAATACGCCGTTGGGAGCTTTCAAAACAGCAAGAGATATAGATTTTATACAGAACGATCTCAAGAACTGTGTTCGGTTTTCGCAGTACAACTTTGCTTTAGAATTGCTGCCCAATCACCACAGATCAATGCAGCACAAAGCACAATCGCGTTGCACGTGCTGTCAGCTGTCAAAATACATATCTTTTTTTAATCGGTTGCAGTGGAGTGCCTCTGACACCTTCTTTTGTCCGTTGACTCACAGTAGCTTCACCACATGTGTAATATTGTAAATATTATATATATATATATATATATATATATGTAAAATAATTTTATCCTGAGTACAATAAATAAACGTTTTTAAACCTTCACTGACATTTTATGTAAAGTATTCAATTCATGAATTACAGTCTAAAATTGATTCATATGTATGATTCTTTATATATATGTATATATATATATATATATATATATATATATATATATGTGACCTTCTAGGTAATGAGATGCATATCATTTCCGAGTATATTCTGGTTAAGAGCGAAAACTACGCCGCAGTTTTGTGTGCGGCTTTTTCTGAGCTATGCATCTATCTATCTATCTATCTGTCTGTCTGTATATATCTATATATCAAATCATAGACGACGACGACGACGGCTACTGGTAGTTAAACTACGTGGGTATCGGCGGGCGGGCCATCGAAATGAACATTCTCTAGCGCTATTCGCAAACGCGCACCAGCGAGAGCAGCACACAGTTGTTATGAGAACAGCAGCAGCAGCGACAGCGGCATCATCATACATACAACGACGACGACGACGATGAGAGACTGATGAGAACGACAGACGCCAGCGAGACAACTTTGGCGTTTCGGCGCTTTCCGGTATGTTGTGTCAACGGCCAATATCGGAATACCGCTAACAACTAACTAGTTAAGACTCTCTGATTGCTGACGTCGCTCCCTCCGTATCCCTCCCTGTCTGTCTGTCCGTCTCGCTCTATCTCTCTCTCTCTCCATATCTCGCTCTCTCTCTCCCTCTCTGTCTGGCAGCTCGACCAACTTTGCGTGTTGGCATGAGTGAGTATGCGTTGGCGGCAAGACTTAGTAATCGGCGGTAACGTCGACGACAACGACGACAACAACAACAACAACAACAGGAAACACAACAGCAGCAGCAGCAACATTAACAACAACAACAACACCAACAACAACAACACCAGCAACAACACCAACAGCAACAACAACAGCAACAACAACAACAACAACACCAGCAACAACACCAGCAGCAACAACAACAGCAACAACGAAAACACAAACAACAGCAGCAGTAAGATGGAGAACAACTTAACCAACTGATTACTGCTGAAATATAGCAGCTGAATGCTGGTAATGGTGTGACAACGACCGGCTGGTGTGCATCACAATTGCACAAGCACACGTCAACTCTACGCTGCGTGTTTCATCACCATCATCGCCGCCGCCATTGTCACAGGCATCATCATCACTATCATCATCATCATCATCATCATCACGATCATGGTCATGGCCATGGCCATGGCCACGGTTATGGCCCTCGCATTTCCGATCAGCCAGAGGAGAACAGATCGGACGCCAGGTCTCGGATCGAATGGAAGATCCCCTACGCAGAAAGTATAATACGTACGATAAATATCAATGTTTTTGTGCGTTGTCATTGTTGTTGTTAGTGTGAACTTCGTCGTATGTATAATAATGGTAATTTTAGCTTTGACTTATTAATAACAGCGAGTAATTCTGGTGCAGATGCGAACACACAAATACGAATGCACGCAAACGAACCAACGAACGCCCTACGCGATAGTGAAAGAAGAATATTTCGTAGATTTGTTAATGTGATAAGTATCCATACAGGTGGTGGCTGGAAATCGAAAAATGAGATAAGAACACACTGGTCAAAGAACGCGTACAGAATACATAATTAGAGTACTGGGTAAGTGGCAAGTCGATTAGTCGATTAGAAGATTGGCATGATCCGAATACAGATCACCGACTGTCGGCTGCTACCACAAACTAGACAGAGAGAATGCTGTCGCACGGTAGTCGCATGGAGTGAAAGCAAACCGATTATAATACACTGATCATATGATCAACTGATCTTCTATGGCCAACAAACCAACATATTTCATCATTATCATCATATCCATGGCAAATCCATCATATCCATTGACATACGCTAATGCGAGAAGTAGTTGAGCTAGTTGAACGTCAAATTCACAAGCTTATGCTAAGATGTGGTGGTGTATTAGCAGTTACAGAGTGCGGAGTGAGATACCTAGTGTCGGCAGGAAAGCGGCTACTGAAGACAAAACCGAACCGTTGTCACTCCGACACCAATCATACTAGAGATGTTACTGGTTGAGACTCTTGATGAAGTAATCTCGAGAAGACAGTACTGCGGCCACCCTCCCCCCCCCCCCCCCCCCCGTCAAGGGGCAAAGAGGACGACTGGATTTTAGTGGGTGCGAGTTTCACCCTACCGTGGCTCTAGCAAAGTCGCCCGGTGTGCATAACGCATTTTACCAGTTACCTCTAAAAAAAATTAAAAAAACTGGTTGAAACTCCAGAGCACATGGCTCGTGCTAGGCGTCATATACGGTGGGATATATGTTGCTTGGAAATCACCTCATTGCGGTCGAACGAGATTTTGGTGCCGTATACCGTATATAAGTTGCGCAGGACGCAATCGAGAATCGAAAACGTTCAACAGAAGAAGGAAGGACATATGGCGCCGAACAACCGCAATGATTGCTTAGATGAGTGTACTGTGTGTTTTTTGCTGAAGGTAAACCGGCCTTGCTAGAGATAGTTAGACGAAAGCCACCGGGGAATGTGCCTTCCTCTCTCCGAATACGGCAAATTATGCGTAAAGCGTGTGCGTTGCCTTCGCCAGGCCAGATACGCCTCGAGCGATGCTGTCGTCACACTAATCTATGACACAATCAGTACTCGAACTTGCCGACTCCTGAAGACTAGCCCGGATCGAATATGATTATTATCATCGTTACGGCGACCTGTTGGCTTTCGCAGCGCAGTGCGCATACAGTCAAACTAAATGTTCCGTATAAGTGTATTTAGATATTGTCGTAGTAGTGGTAGTAGTAGTGCGTAGTATCGTAATGGTAAATCAATTGCATGCTCAGTTTCCTTGCCAACAGGTTTACGAAGCGTTACTGTACAATTGACCGGTCTCTTTTGCTTGTGTGCCTTTACATACCGATGATATTATGACACCTCCCTATTGTATCCGCCCGGCACATTCAGCATATATATATATATATATATGTATATCTATAGTATGTAGATATATATGTATATATATATATATATATATGTAATTATATGTATATATATATATATGTATATATATATAATATAGATATAATTAATTGTAATATATATATCTATTTATCTCTTATATTATGTATATATATATCTATATGTTATATATATGTTATATAATAATGATGTATATATTATATATATATTATGCGATATATGATATATATATTATGTATATTATATATATATATATATATATATATATATATATATATATTATAATATATCATATGTAATATATAATATATATTATATATATTGATTGATTGATCTATTATTCGCTTGGCAGCATACTAAAAACGCATTGTAACCCTTTTTACAGGGGCGCTTAGAGACTGCAGCAGTATATATATATGTATATATATGCGTGTGTATCTCAAGTGTGCGCTAACGAAGGACCGTGATCTCCTCAACGACGTTGTCTGGCATGACAGAAACTATTTCAAGCACCACTTTTCGTAAAGAGTTTATCGCACGTCTGGACCTACCTATTAAGCTAAGGAGGTGTTATTTTTTATCATCCGGATATTTGCTGCCATCGCTCTATGGTTCCAACAAGCAACAGGATATTGATTTTAGTCTTCATATAAAAAAAAAAAAATATATATATATATATATATATATATATATAACAGGCCCACAAGAGAGCGGTGCGAGATATAGTTTACGACATTGGCGACTTTTTGCTTTTATGCCCACATATAATGAAAGATCTTGTGATAGCAGGAGGTTTTGACTGTAACCTCTCAAAACCGAATGGATGAAGTGCATTATTTATAGAAGGCGTTTGGGGCCACAAATCGGAAACACTATGCAAGGAATCACCTATACGACGTAGAACGAACGACACAAGTGTCGCTGACATAGTAATGGCGTTACTGGAACACGCGCCAGACATCATCTGCATTAGCAACCTGAAGACCACCCCCTTCTTCGGCCGAGAGAAAACGCGGTCAACTAACGTGCGATCTTGGAGTCGACGTGGTCACGACCAGCAAATGCAACCCACCTCTGTCACAAGTGATCAAAGTGCAAATAGTAAATTGGAGCAAGCTTTTTATCTCTTGAATGCCGCTTGAAGACCTTGGCAGCTACGAGCGCTGCTTTCGGTGGGCTGTATATTCACAAACTACGCATGTCCGCTGTCCAGCTTTAAACACAAAGCGTGGTTTGGCCGAGAATGCCGAGAATCATTAATATTGTCGAATATAAAGCGACAGTAGTCTAGCCCTGCGTGCTGTGTTAAGCCACAAGTATGACGACCTGCTTAGGAGAAAGAGCGCCCAATGCGAAACCGAAATGCGAATCCGCAAAAATCGGCAAATCCTCTACGGACGCCCTAGACAGCCAAATACACTAATTAACGACGATGAGCGGCTAGACAGCGGAGACTTTTCCGCGACTGTGTCCTACCGGAGAGGGAAAGAACGCGAAAACGATAGCCCGTGGAGTAACTTTACCGAAGTGTATTACTCAGAACTGCAGGCTATCGTGACAAGGCAAGATGAAAAGTCTGCCGGACCTGACCAGATTGTTTACGAGCATCTCAAATCTGAGGCCTTGGCAATTGTCGCTGCCCTCAAGGTGATGACAACACCTGCCTCAAACAAGGCGCGACGTCAAACCAATGTAGCGTAGTGCGCAAAGTTTTTACATCGGTTCTTGTCAAAAGACTCTTTTTAGAACATCACAATAATTTACCAGCAGAGAAAAATGTATTTCTTTTAAAGCCTTCGGATGAAGGATCACCTACAGATTACTAGATTAATAGGGGTCCCCCCCTCTAAGGTTCCAAAAATAAAATGCGACTTGCGTAACCTTTATTGATTTTAAAACAGCTTTGATGCAGTCTCGAGAAATCGGCTTCCACAATTATAAACAGGACTCATGCAGCCACTAAAGAGGTCTCTAAACAATTTGTGTGGCACAGGGTGATACAGCTGGCCCATTTTTATTTGTACTGTATGCGGCTACTATGCCGGCTCGATGGTGTTGAGAGTAAATAAGTTAAATCAATGAGCCAAGTACAAAAGTGATGCCGTTTAGTAGAGGAGGATCTTATACTCGAACTGTCTACGATATGAAGATAAATAAGCACGCATTAGAATTGGTCAACAACTTCAAATACCTGGGAGTCATACTGACGCGTAAGTTGTGCTTTACTGGGCATATCAAAGAAGGGAGAGTGAAGGCGGTTTCCTCAACCATGGTGTTGAGGACTCTTCAACAAGTTGACATTAAAACTGCAATTAGTACATTTAAGCTCAAACACACCAATCGAAGACCTCGAACACCAAAAATACCAGTTCGAGCGCAATTTTTCGTAGCAGATGAAAAGGAGATCCACAACAAAACAGGGAAATAATCTGCAATATAACCCGGCACGTGCATCAACTGTACCTCTATTTAAAAAAAAAAACGTTTCCAATCAACGAATATGTATGCCAATACTGTGGTAAAATCAATATCGACCGATATCACGATGACGTATGTGGTATTGAACACTAGCTCGTTAACAGCCGCTGTATTTGGCGTGCTTGAACGGCATCGTAACTCGCAATTATTGTCTAAATCTACCAATGGTATGATGGTAACCGTTATTTATATATTACTTCTGTCGTTAATTATGATACAGAGATTTCGAATCAAACGATGGCTGGTCCTTACACTGGACTCGCCGTAACTGGGCACAAGTTCGCAGGGACCCAAATGTCATGTCTCCCGTCGTTAATGATTGATTACATTGAATAAATTAATCATTATGTATATATATATATATATATATATATATATATATATCAAATAAACGTAAGGTGATTATCATCATTACAAACAATTTCTATCGCGTGGGCGACGATTGTTTGAACGTGTTTACTGTTGTTGCCAATTAGTGGTCTATTAATTAGCATCACCGCGTACACGCCCTGTATGAATGCGCTGGCTTCAACTACTTCGCACTACTGAATATGAGCTACTGCCAATGTGTGGTTACCGGTGGCCACTGGCCAACAATCAAAGACCAGGTGTATGTAAACAACTAGCTAGGAGACATTGACGTTCCGATAACGGCATGCTGTTTCACTACATCACGGATCAAAGTCCTACTATGTGTTGCTCGATTGCCGTGATAACTGTCGCGTTAAAAAGACGGAGATAACGCCCTACTTTGGCCTCTCTCTTTCTCTCTCTGTCTATATATATATATATATATATATTGTATATATATATATATATATTCAGACGAGCACTGCCGAATGTGCAAACGTATTGTAAATGATTAATAAATCATCACAATCTTTTCTATATATGCCACCCCCTCTCCTATTTGGTCGTTAACATTATCGCCATTGTTAACATCATTATCGCCGTTATTGTTTATATTGTTGATATTATCGTTAGTATGATGAGGTATTCGTTCGTTAATTGTTGTTTGTATCGCTACGGACATAAAGACGCCTCCTCCCCCTGTGTGTGTGTGTGTTGTGGTTATGAGAGGTCTCACTCTACAACAAGGCGAATTGAGACACTCTGCCGCTATCTGTGTTATGTGTGTGTGGTCGTATTTGCGCAGTGTGATGGCAACGTGATGGTGTTCCCGTACATTCGTCGCTCAGTGACCTACGTAAATGTCCGACCGACCGATCGAACATGGTGCCGGTGGACCTACAGAACTTGGAAAGGATGGGCGACAAGACGCATAGACCGACAAACAGACAAAGAAACAGACATAAGGGACCTTGACGGACCACCGAAACAATGAACATGAGATGGTGCTGGCTGATGATTGTCAGCTGGGCGCCATCGAAAGAACAGCAAGGGCTGCTGAGGCATTACGATGGGCAGAACGGAAAAGTGGGATCTCGTGTTAGATTTGTCATTGTTGTCCTAGGCCTGCTCTGCACAGATCAGAATATCATAATGACGAGTACTGAATTGACTGCACCCGCATTCGGCGGTCTCAGCAACAATTGTTTTTATTGTTGCTATTGTTTTTATTGTTGCTATTGTTTTTATTGTTGTTGTTGTTACTACAGCTGTCATTGTTGTTGCTGCTGCTGCAGTTGTCATTGTTGTTGTTGTTGTTGTTGTTATTGTTGTGGTTGTTGGTTATTGCTGCTGTTAATGTTGCAGTTTTATGTTATTGCCGGTAGTATTTTGTCGCTGTTAGTATTGTTGTTGTTGCTGCTGCTGTTGCGGCGGTTGTTGTTGTTGTTGTTGTTGTACACGTTGTTATGTCGTGAGTTAGTGGCAAGTCAAAAAAGTAAGCTTGCGAACGAGCGGCCAAGAAGAGGGATAGAGGGGGAGACGGTAGACCCAGGCAAGCGGGAACGCAACAATGAAGACGGGGAAAAGCAGCAATTATTGATCGATTAATCGTCGGTCGGGGTCGCCCGTTAACGGCCACGGTCAGACAACAGATGTCGCAGACCCTTGCAAACTGTACAACGAACGAGGCAGTTCATTCGAGGCTGACACGTAACAGCGACGATTACAACAACAGCAATGACAGCAATAACAACAATGATACCAACAACAATAACATCAGCAATGGCGATAAAAACAACAATAGTAATAACAACACAAGCAGCATCAGCAATAGTAGTAGTAGTAGTAGTAACAACAACGAGAACAATAAAAGCGGTTGTGGTTGTTTGCAGCTTCCTAATAGCCCAGTACGACCATGCGGATTTGTCGTACACCGAATCTTGTTTACCAAATGTTGGACGCGGACATATGCCATTACTCACTTCTCGAGGTGGGTAGCAAATAGGATACTCGCAAGGAAAGGGAGAGATAGAGAGAGAAAGACACTGGTAGGCTAAACCAAGTGAAAAGCGAGCCAAAGGAGGAAGTGCTTACACTACACAATAACTACTTGTTACAATATTTACATATATACATATATGTGTTTATATATATGTGTATATATGTATGTATATATATATATATACTTTTCCGTTTCCGACGTGCTCCAACCGAATCGTCCAAACCAACTGCGCCATCTAGCTGGCAGCGAACCAACTGGCACTTGTGCCATCATAACATGTGTAGCTTGAATCATCTGACCCAGCGACAGTCATGTCTGCGACGCTCTAACGATTAAGAAGGATTTGATTTATTAATGTGGCTCGCGTGTGTATAGCGAACATATAGGTCGAGCATCGCACACAAATTCGCTCAATGAGAATTTCTGGCGGCCCCAGCAGCGGCGGCGGCCGCAGCAGCAAGCTGTGATGTTTTTGTTAATTTCGAACGTCAACAACTGTCTTCCTACTTGGGCTTAGCGTGCATGACCCACATATTGCGAGGATCGAGACGAATGCAGTACGTTGACACCCTCGAGAGAGAGAGAGAGAGAGAGAGAAGAGTACAGTTAGTTGTCTTGCTGCTATAATTGCCATTTATAACAAAGGTTATAGGACTTTGAAAATTGTCATATGACCTGCCTACATTCCGTCACAAATCAATACGCTTTGCTATCCTAAGCCGGCTTGACCATGGAACTATGGTCTCCGCCAATGCGGCAATAAACGTTGATGTACTACAAATACTACTCAAACGAAGATAGTAGTAGTTAGTTAGTATGTCATCGGGATGGCTGACCAGTCAATTCCAGCTCAAAAAAAGTCAAACAACGAGGTAAAAGATGCGTAAAAGAACGTTCTAGGTGGATCAGAAAGTTCGTGGCATGCCCTGTCTACAAGTTTGAGAAGTTTATGCCGACTGCGGCGCTAGAGAGCGATGTTCTTCGTAAGTGGCAAAAATAGGTATAATCTGGATTGGTTTCGTATTGCGTTTGTAAGGAACTCGCGCAAAAGAAACTTGTTAGACCCACCAGTGACCATGGAGCATAACGAGTACCGTGCTGTGATAAAATTTTAACGACGGGACATAACGGAAATTGAAGCCAAATTAGACGCCGTTTATGGAACTCGTGTACCGGCGTACAGTACCATTCATAAATGAAGTGTCTCATTTAAAAGAGGTAGAATGAGCATGGAAGGTGCACCACGTTCTGGACGGCCAAAAATCGCTACGGATGAACAACTGTGCAGGAGTCTACTTTTTTCATCACAACAAATTTGTGATGACTGTTAGCATCAGCTTTTATTCATGCAAAAAATAAAGAAAGTGGCTACCGCACGAGATAACAATTAAGTAAGACCGACACGCGTGTCTATTTCAGAAAGCAATTTGAATTTGAAAAAACAATTATTTTTCGATTTGACTACTTTTCTTCAGAGCGGTAACGGGATAGTACTAACACTCTTGGACCAGCTGAAGTAACGCATCAAAGCACTACGGTTCGCAATGCAGAAGATGACTGTAATGATTCATCATGAAAATGCGTCCGCTCACAGGTCTCCTCTTGCCATAGCCAAATTTTACAAACTAAAGTTACAAATTGTGGAGCATTTTCCGTAATCTCCGCTGTTGGTCCCGTGGGATTATTATCTATTTGGAAACTTCAAGGAATATCTCTTCGGAAAGATATGCCAGAGCAACACCGATGTGATATGCGCCTTAGACGAGTATGTTTGGTCTAAGGATTCTAAGAATTTATAAATTTGGTAATAATAGCTCGTAGTATAAAAGCAATTGAGGATTGTTGGACAATACTGCCGTTGAAAATGAAGTCACGGAAACATTTTTTAAGGAGGTTCCCCAACAGTCCTTGTTGGGGAAGTACCGCGCACCCGATTCATGCTACTGCCGAGAAATTATGCTAATTGGAGTACCAGACGATCTAAAGGTGACGACTAGGCAAGATAAATCGGAAGATGAGAAGATGTATTCTCATCAACACTGCGGCAATAGCATCGGTAATGTAGAAACAAGTGTGCCGTTGGCTTAAAGTGTAGCATCTCGTATGGTTTATATTAAAACGTCAACTAGTCCTAGTTTTTACCCGACATCGTGACGAAATATCGCTCGTATTTCACCCGTCGCAAGCCTTCCAAAAGACCGCTTACATGCAATTATGATGGTTGTCCGGAGCAAGAATGTTACATTTAGGATGCCCTAATTACACGTGTCTGAGCTTGACCACAAAATACCAAGCGCCGCTGGAGTACGTCGTCTGACCAACCTCGATCCTTGTAGGGATTGCCTACTGGGCGTACTATTCCAGACTGCACTCGGGTAGCTCAGCACAGGCAACAAACAGCATGCTGTAGGCAAGAGCGATTACAGAGCAAGAGAGGCCAGCGGCGCGTATCAAAAGAGAAACTAACAAGCCTTTCGACATTTCGCAGTCTATTATTATTGTTGTTGTTGTTGTTGTTGTTGTTGTTGTTGTTGTTGTTGTTGTTGTTGTTATTATTATTATTATTATTATTATTATTATTATTATTATTAATATTATCATAATCATCATTATTGGTATTGTTACTATTAAAGCTTAAAGGACGAATGCGGTCGTTTTCTTCTTACCTTAGAAACCACATAGTTTACAAGTTTAAGATGCGTAGATTTGCGCTAATATTATATTCTACATATTATATTCCGCTCTATATGATACATACTATATATCCGCTCATAATATATTGTAATTCACTTCGAAAGCTGCCGCCATGATATTGTAGGCCATAGTGGCCACTCGTGGCTCACAAAGAATATACAGATTATATTCCGCTCTATATGATACATATCATATATATCCGCTCATAATATATTCGAATGAACTTCAAAAGCTGCCACCATGATATTGTAGGCCATAGTGGCTAAGAACACAGCCAAGCCTTACGTAAGCCGCCGCTAAAAAAAGATCTCGAGCCGAGCGGCCCAGGACACAGCTTTCTCTTGAGGGAAGGCGTGTTCTTCTGACGTTCTCCTACAAGAATCCTATCCTCGACAATGGTGTTGGCGCATTTTTAGCCACGGAGCGGAGCATGATGCATGTCTTGCGGTGAGATGAGTGGCTGGCTGGCTGGCTAGCTGGCTGGCTGTTCGAGTGGCGGACTTCTTCGGGCTTCCGACAGACTTGACCTGATTTTCCTGCTCTTACGTACAGTCTGATTGCGTACGTTGTTGGGCTCGACCTGACTCGACTCGACACGACAAGACTAGGCTCGTGTCTCAGCGGCTAGTTTTCGCCGAACGCTAATAGAGGCCACACACAGCACGACATGGATGGACGCAAGTTGTTTGTTGTCCGAAGAAGGCTGCGGCGGCGGCGGCTGAGGCGTTCGGCGGCTGCGAGTGGAGCCAGCTGAAGAACGACGACCTTAATCACAACGGCTTGCTGGAGCCGTCGCTGCAGCGGCTGTGACGGCGACGATGATGACGACGACGTTTAGCCAGATCAGTCACCAGCCAGCCAGCCAGCCAGCCGCCAGCCAGATCAGTGGTTTGCCGCCGTCAATGGCTTATTGCGGGGCGATAGCAGCGGCGGCGGCGTCGTCATCGTCGTCTCGCCTCGGCGTTGTTTGTTGTACTCGTTGTTCGTGTACTCGCCGCCGCCGAAAAAGATGCCGCCACACCTACTACTGCTACTACTACTACTACTGCTCAGCCGAGTGCAGCTGACATTGGTCAAGGTCACGGCGGGCCGGCCGCAACGCTGGCGGCTGGTCAACTGACAGACGACAACAATAACGACTATAACAACAACAACAACAGCAGCAGCAACAATTAACAACAACAGCAACCACAATTAACAACAGCAACAACAACAATTAACAACCACAACAGCAACAACAACAACAATTAACAACAACAACAGCAACAACAACAACAACAACAACAACAATTACCAACCTCAGCAACAACAACAATTAACAACAACAGCAAAGATGGCTTAGTGGCAAAAGCCTTTGCCTTGCATTCGGGAGGACTGGGTGGTTCGAGACCCAGACCGGCCACTCTTAGATTGGTTTGCATGGTTTCCAATTTAGACAAGGTAAATGCCGACGAGTGGATTAAAATTAGCCATGACATGAAAAAACCGTACACGGGCGATAGCCTTACGGAAAATCTAACAAAAAAACAACAGCAACAACAACAACAATTAACGATCTCAGCAACAACAACCACAACAACAGCCGCCACAAACTGCGTTGCCATTGACTGCGAAAACTACGAAAGGACAACAACGACGACGACGACGACGATGATGATGACGACAACTTCGTATCTATTTACCCACATATTTGTGTGTCTAGTGTCCTTTGTCGACATTCTCCATCATTGCCTCTGCAACAATTATACCTGACGTCTTTCTGTCTATCTGTCTGTCTGCGCGGCTGGCCCACCGACCCTTTCCGGTCGATGTGTCGATGCTCCAAGGAAGCAGCTGTTCAGCTGCAACACACACGTGTACACAGCAGTAACAGATACTATAGTAGAACACGGACCAAGGAGAAGCTCCATTTCGGTCCCCGTTGGTGTGGCAGTCAACAATGGGACTGAAGCAAATTTTTCCGGGCGTGTTCGCTGCCCTCAGGCAGTGAGTGGTCTACCGGGTCTGCTCTGATTACGTATTAGAATTATGCTGTGTATAATGTATAAATAAATTAGGAAGTTTATATATACACATCCGTGCCCAGATAGTAGAATTATAGTCATAAGGATACGTCTTATTACATTCGCGACAGCGGCGGCGGCGGCGGTAGCAGCACCAGCAGCGGCAGCGGCAGAAGTACCCCACCAACAATAACAGTAGCACAAGCAGCAACTATAACAACAGCAACGGCAATCGCTTTTATGCTGTATTAAACTGCCACACAGGCCGCTAAACTTAAAGAAAACAAGAAAGCCAGACGTAGTATAAAGTTTTCCGGCTGACCCTCAGCCAAGATTTAACGGAGTCCACAGAACTGTTTTTCACATTGCTTCATAGACGGACCACCCCCATAAATACAAATGTGGGGCAACGGTGGGGCTCGAACCCGCGCACCTATCTAGTGTCTCCTCCGGTTGCGAAGCGCAGACGTAATCCACCACGCCACCGCCGGGCTCGACAACGTAGTATACGACGTACTAACTAACTAACTATTTAACTGATTAACAGATTACACTAAGATAATATGGTTTAGACGTCGTGCGACAAACATTCGATTTATGTAGTAATAAATACGGTCATCAACTCATCAATTCATTCACGTAACACAGCCGCTGAAACGTTACCGGCGCCAATCTGTCGCTGCTGCTGCAGCTGCTGCCGCGCCAATCAAATTTGTTTAGTTATACAACTTTGTTATGTCAGCACCTTGGAGGGGGCGAACAATGGTAGTCAGTCGAATTATTATTGTAGCCGTCAATGTCCTGACTAGCATGAATTAGTACTGCGTCTGTGGTTGCTCTGTTGCTCTGATCGTACATAAATCGATCGGCAAGTTACTCAAACTTAGCAGCAAGTGAAACACGAAGTCGTCCTCGTTTCATTGACCGACCAACCGCCGGCCAGTATTGTTGCCGTGGACGGCCATTGCTTAGGCAGCTGTCTCTCGTTAGCAAAGTGGTTGTCATTACTGCTGCTGCAGTTGTTGTTAGCAATAGCAGTATCTCGCAGCGATATGACTCGGTGGCAACGAGCGACGGTGTTGTTGTTTACTACACTGGTCGACGAAGAAGAGGACGGTCGGCAGTGTTCTTTAGCTAAAGTGAGCTCACTTTGTGTGTTTATGTATTTCGTTTCGGTCAAATAGAGGTGACGCTTCGGTAGCGGCAGGACAGTGACCTGAGCGGTACACAGAAAAAAAGGCATGACAGAAAACGCTGACGGCTTGATGATGCAGCAGTAACAAACACAACAACAACAACAACAACAGCAACAACAATAACAACAACAACCGCAGCAACAACAACAACAACAGCAGCAACAACAGCACAGCAATAAAGCGAACACTGCACTGCCACGAATTACTGCTTCTGCTGTGGCCAGCTGTTGTGGCTTGACGTTCGATTGGTCGAAACTACGCGCATTGCTCGAGGGCAGACTTTTCGATTGGTACAGGCGCCCACTCTGTGTATGACAACATCCAACAGCAATGACTATAACAACGACGACGACGACGACAACAACAACAACAGCAACAATAGCAACAGCAACAACAGCAACAACAACAACAGCAACAGCAATAACAACAGCACCAACAACACCAACAGAGCAGACGACAAAGCAGACGACGACACCGCCGCGGCTGGTGGCGCCAGTAGCAGTGACAAAACTATTGCGCATTGAACGGTACCAGAGAGCCGGCTCACCTTGTTTCTTCATTTCGTCACCCAGATTTCCATTTTAGTTTCTTTGTTCTGTCTTGCTGCTGCTGCTGCTGCAGCTGTTGACACGATTGCTTCATTGACCGTCACAACATTACGTCTGTCTTGTACGTTCTTCCGTTTTTGCTTAGCTTTGTCGTCTCTTTCTTCTTCTTGCGGGCGTGTATGTGTGTCTGTGTTTCGAGTTCAACAAATCGACTGATGAGTTACGACAGCGGTTTGGATGTCGTCATCGATTAATCATTGAATCATTTCACCAGCTCTGCCTGGCCGTCATTCGGTGCTCCACACGATGCTCTCTTAGTCTCTGGTTTTCCTTTTGCTGCATGTGGCTCATCAGCTTGCCGTTGTCATCATCATCGTCGTCGTCGTCGTCGTCACCGATGTCGCAATGGTCTCGTCATCGTCCGTCAAGGTTGCTAGCGTCGATGCGTAATTATGTCAGCCGCATCGCTTCCCTGACCCAGTCATCTATATATGTCAGTTCGATTCGTTAGTCTGTCCGTCTGTCTCATTGCTGTTTCCTGTAGATGCTGTCATTGTGGCCTGCCGGGCTCTTGTCGGTGCTGTTGTTTCTGCGGTCGCTGTTGTTAGTTGCATAAATATATATATATATATATATATATATATATATATATATATATATATGTCTGTGTGTGTTACCTTTGTTGCTATTTTTCCCGATTATAAAGGTATCCAACTGTTGCTGGTGTTCTTGTTGTTGCCATATGGGTTTTTTGACTGCTATTTTTATGCGCGGTTCCGTGCGTCAATCGAATAATGGTCATATGACGACGATGGTCGTCTACATCCGTGCGATGATGACGCAAAATTCAGACGGAACTCATTACCTTGTTTAGCCGTTTCCAGACTTAACTTACTCTCCACCCAACTTTCCCCTATGGTTTCCATACGACACTCAGTTACGCTATAATCCATATATCCATAGATTTTGTATAGTTGCAAACAGTGTCAAGTTTAAGGGCAAGGCCAGGGTCGAGGTGATATGGAGGCATTGCCACAACAGTGGCCATAGTTGTTAAGTCAGGAGAGGCACGAAGGCAGCGCAGCGGTTGCTGCTCCTCGTGAATACCATGGTGAAACCATTCATCTTTCAATAAGGACAGGCTATCCCGTCAACTACAGGCGTGTTCAACAAGGCGACCCCTTAGGTCGTGTTTAGTTGTTTTGTCTTAGGCTCAAAAAAAAGCTGTCGAGCCCGGTGGAATGGTGGCACCCGTCTGCGCCTCGCGACTGGAGGAGACACACAGGTGCGCGGGTTCGAGCCCCACCGCTGCACATTTGTATTTATGGGGCTTCGTCTATGAAGCAGTCCCATGGACGTTAAATATTGGCTGAGAGTCAGCCCCGAAGGGATTTTTTAGGCTCAAAAAGCTGGTGGACTCATTAAGACCTCTGAATATGTGCTAACTTGAACCGGGCTGTCTCGCGGGAAAACCCATCGAGCACCAACACCGCGCGACCACAGACCGAGCATGTCCGAACGCACCCTGGACTTTCGTAAAGTATCCGACTGAGCGACGAATCCACACAAAAGCGAAGAGTTCGCCGTCGATATCCACGAAGCATTTCTGGGTTAACACGCCCAGCTAAACGCGATCTCCTCGGTTAGAGGAGAGACAGAGAGGAGAATTTTGGCAAAAGGAACTACTGTTGTATTTTTTTTTTTTTTGGCAAAATTAACTGGATCGACAGATAAATAACTTAGTAAGCGCTGCAGCTGTCCTCTTCATGGATTAGTCAGTCTCGTTGGTGAGGACTGACTGGGCGGCCAGTTGACGAAGCGGTTGTCAATACTGCCACAAGGGACGGCTGTCGTTAGCAAGAGCAGCGCGACGCAGCGGCGGTAACGGTAGGATGGCAACGGTACTAACACAGGTCGACTGATTGGAAGTTACCACGTTATTTATGTGATTTTCGATTTTGTTTTGCCAAATGTAGATGGCGACTCTGAAGCGATGGGACAGTGATCTAAATCCTGGTGCACAGGAACGGCTCAGAATGATTCAGCAGTAATAAGCGCAACAACAACAACAGCAATAGTAATGGCAATACAGCAATAACACACACAACAGCAACAACACCAGTAAAATGACAACACAGCCATGAATCAATGGAGCGAGCCACACTGCTAAAAATGAGTCCTGCCGTAGTGCTATTGCGATCGCGTGGGTGGGCTATGGCCTAGCGTTGTTTGGGGTCGGAGTTCCCAGGGCCGCCTTTTCTTCTGCTCCACTCATCGCTCCGCCCTCGCCTCACGACCATCACCCACCTCGTGGGGATCAGAATTTAAAAACATTTTTAAGGAGGTTGTTTTAATCTAGGACTATCCTCCGTCCCCGACGGCTCTTGGAACTTAAACCTGAGGTATATCTTCAATGCACCGAGGGCCAGAACATATTAAGATTTCTAGTGTTTTCCCAACAGTCCTGTGGCAGAATGGCCGCTGACTCTCAGCGGTTCTGTATCATTCTATCTCAATGAGCATCGCTCAAAGAAAATTCGATCAACAACAGGGATCGAACCGGCGACACCCCGGTAGATGACAACCATGACTAGCGCACTAGTCCCCTAGACCACGCCGCCACATTCCTCGTGGGGATCTGACGCGATCTAACTGATGAACAACTGCTGCTCTTACAGGAGTTCAGCGACCTCTCGACCCATGTTTTGGGGTCACTACTGAACTTAGAAGGAAACCCTGGCTGCAATAGCTAGGTATTAAACCGAGCCCTTGGACCCCCCTCCTTCCCCCCTGTATGATGTGGTCATCGCCGGGCCGGCTTCGGCTATCATCGGTGCACACGTCGTACCTCTTACTCGCATATATATATATATATATATATTGAGAGAGAGAGAGAGAGATAAATCGTATCGGAACTAAATCACCATTTTGCTACGGTAGGATTTAATACAGTAAAGAATCTCCAAGCCACGAAAAACTTTCAGACAGCTCTATTGGCCATCCTGTTCAAGGGAGATGTGCCGTTTTCTTTTTGGCCAGTGAGTACGCCGAAGGTACGAAGAGGGCTAGAATCTACAAAGGCTTACTGGAGTGTTGGGGCTGCCGAAATGTTAGACGGATTGCTAAAGCTGTCCTTCGTCACTCTTGTTTGTCCGTTGGCGCATGTTATAAACCCTTCCCTGACGACTGGTGTTTTTCCCGTTTGATTAGAGGTGTCCGCACGTATTCGATTATTTAAATAAGGGCGACCCCAAAAATCCAAATAATTACCGTCAAACTTGTTTAGTGGACTACCTACGCAAAATGTTTGAAAAGGTGGTTAAGTCCAGATTTGAAGGGCATTCAAGTTCGATTCGTTTTTCTTTTCGAGGATTTTGTTCGGATTTTGTAAGGCACGCTCAGCTGAACTTGCCCTTGCTCGTCTCTTTCAGGGAGTCGTGAATTATTTCCAAAACAACCAACGTTGCTTCGGAGTCTTTTTGGATGTTTCGGCCGCATTCAACTGCCTAAATAATTTGTTGTCTTTACATATGCTAGAACTCGTTGGTTGTAATGCCACTGCTGCGTATTGGTTTAGCTCATACCTAGCAGAGAGGTAGCAGGCAGTAAAAGTAAGCTGTTTTAAACAACCTTTAGAAAGAGAAAATGTCGGGACGACGCAGGTTCAAGTACCTGTAGAGGGCCTCCTTATGGTGTATAAAATTATATTAGCGTCAATTCTTTGTTATGGTATCTCTATTTGCGGAATTTATAATATGCGTATAACTCATATGGCGGAAGTCATTCAGAATGGTGCCTTCAGGGCAGTTTTCAACTTGCGCTGCACCAATTCGGTTCGTGGTTTCCCGCTAAGGGATATTTACAGAGTAAAATTACCTTCCTTGCGTTTAATATGTATAGGGGAGTTATTCCGGATGATGCTGTTTTTTTCTATAAGAGCTGTTGTTAGACGCTAAACTCAACGTGCAACGGAATTTGTAAGACCCGTAGCTCTAAAGGAATCCACCCATTCATGCTCTCGCTTACACGTGCCGACCATCTGAGTCGAACGTCCAAAGGAAATTCGCGTACTCACCTAAGTCAGATTTAAACTTGAGGTGAAAAATGGGTAACGAGTACCCATTTGCTCAAATTTAATATTTAGAAAAAATTATATATATATATATATTAAAAAATATATACAGGTAGTTCAATAAGTTCTTAGAATGAGCTTTTTAGAATTCGAATTTTGGCGCGCTTCCACCGCTATTAGGAACTGCAACTTTTCGACTGCTAGCACTCAAAATATTATGGTGGCGATTTCGTTTGATAGCTTTTCCCGTGCAACGTATCGGCGTGATTTTTAAAAAATGAAGAAAAAAGAGTTTCGAGTGGTTATCAAGCATTTTTATTTCAAAGGTTGGAATGCGACCCAAGTAAAAATTGGGTTGGACGAGACGTACGGTGACTCTGCGCCATGTTTTGCCACTGTTTCCAACTGGATTAATGTGTTAAAAAGAGGTCGCAGGAGCACCGAGAATGAACTACGTCCAGGAGGCCAAAACACGGCAACTGATGAGGAAAACATAGAGAAAGTGCGAAACATCGTTGGCACAGATAAGCGAATGAACATTAAGGAGATAGCGGAGGCATTAGGAATTAGTTTAGGTAGTGTGCATTTTATCCTATACGAAAACTTGAAGATGAAAAAGCTCAGAGAAAAATGGCTGCCGCATTTGCTCAACCAAGGGCAAAAAAATGCGCCTGTTTTCGCTTCACATCGAAATTTGGCCAAGATGTCGAACAATCCGTCGGATTTTTGGCGCAGAGTCATGACCGTCGATGAAAGCTGGGTCCATCACTACACTCCCGAGACCCAAGAAGCATCTTGCCAATGGTGTGCACCTGATGAAGGACCTCCGAAGAGGGTGCGGACAACGGCATTGACCGGAAAGGTGATGGCTACAGTTTTTTAAGACCAACGTAGAATAATGCTGGTCGACTACCTTGAGAGCGGTAAAACGATCACAGGAGAATATTATGCAAGACTGTTGGACTGCCTTTAGCAAGAACTCATCGTGAAACGGCCCGCTTTGCAGAAGAAGGTTGTCCTGTTTCACCAGTACAATGCTCCTGCACACAAGTCCCGGCAAGCATCGGCAAAACTGGCCCAACTGAGGTTCGAACTTATTGAACAACCTTCCTATTCTCCAGACCTGGCTTCCTCTGATTATTTTCTCTTCGAACATTTGAAGAATAGTCTCGGTGGAAAGCGTTTTTCCAGCAATGAAGAGGTTAAGGCTGCTGTCAATGCCTATTTTCAGTCTAAAGACGCGGAATTCTACTTAAGAGGTATAAAAGCTCTGAAATCTTGGTGGGAAAAGTGTATTGAGCATCTCGGGGAGTATATCGAATAAGATAAATTTAAAAACATGATTTGGAAAATTCTTGGTTTTCATTCTAATAACTTATTGAACTACCTGTATATAGGGTCTCCCAGAATTCGTCCAACAAATGTTGGGATTTAAAGATAGGGACTCAGCAAAAAATCTGCTTTGAGCTAACGTAATATGCAATTCAACAGATGCAAAATTTCCCCCAAACACGGAGGTACCTACGGCCACACCTCAACGCGCATCCCTACATCCTGTCCGCTGCGGTCACATGCACAATTTGAGCAAGCTTCATAGCGTCTGATGCAAGTGATGAGGACGGTTAAGTCGAGGTCGTAGTTAACGAGAGGCCGTGCGCCGTTCCGTGTGTCGTCCGACAGACGAACAGACAGGCGGACGCGTTTTGACGTTCCTCCCCCTCTCCGTATTGCGAAGGAAGACAACGCCTAACAGACGGGCTGGCTAGCTGGCTCCATACTGCCATGTAGAGGTATTAAAGTACTCGCAAGCCTGTTATTGCCGGTTGTGGTAGAAGTGGTGGCGAGGTGATTGTGGTGGTGGTGGTCGCCTGCGCCAGTCTCTAGTCTTGTCGCATTCATAATTTCGCCGGAATTTCGCACCAGTACTGTGTTGTGCAGCAGCAATGCTGTCTGTATTGCGTAGATAGTAGCACCACTATTCGCTCTAGTAGTATGACGTTGTTTGTAGCACAAGTCACATCTAGTTAAGAAATGGTAGTCGCACTGGTTGATGATAGTTAAGCCCTTCCCCCACGTTCCTTGCCTCCGTCCGCGTCCGGATCGGTTGGTACATGCTTGATGTGGCCTTCGCCAAGTCGCAGACTTCATGGCGACAGTCTCGCCCTGCCGGCTGGCAGACTGTCCAAGGCAAACATCTGGCTGTGTATATATATATATATATATATATATATATATATTCATGTGATTGTCTGTTTGTGTGCATACCCATTGAAGAGACGTATTGGTATTAATATTTATTCTGAGCGTGAGGATATGATTAGCTGAGGTGGCCGGCTGGTGAGGCAACGTGACCTTGACTACAATTGGCGTCGGCATTGAGTCGGCTGACGGTGTTCGCTTAACAGGCACAGCATAAAAAAGGCAGCACAGCGCTCGCAACAGTGACGTACTTGGTCAAATTAAACTCCTGAGTTGCACATACGGCGTACGGGGGAGTTTACTTTGCCAATGCGGTGTAGGTGTTCCTGATAGCAGCCATCGTGGCCCTTTAGCAGTTGCGTGAGTTAGGTAGAGTAGGTGAGCGAGCCGTGCTTAAGGGTGTGGCACAATTTTTAGAGATCAGGGAGGGTATTGATTTGGTGCAGTATCTAAGCGGGCCCGGTTGATGTATTACCACGATACATTGCTGGTGTCACCTGTTTAGCGTATTCATTCTGCTGATCAGTAGTCCCTCCGTCCCGGGGTCAATTGACGGCCATCATGAAGCTAGTGGTTTGGCTTTTAGGTCCATTATATTGTAGACAACAACATATTGGGCAAACCCTACGAGATCGCCGTGGACAAGATACGAAGGCCACAATTAGCGCTTCCTGACAGTCTCGTGGAATGTGCTCTGCGCCGACTCTTCCCAAGTCACGCTGAGGCTGCCCGCCCATGAATAGAGGCCCCCGGGGAAGTCGTGCCTTTAACGGAAGAGTGGGAAATGGCGGTTGTCCTCAAACGATCACCCATAAGCAAGGCACCCGGCCCAGACGGGATCCCAGTGGATCAGACTGTGAAGGTTCTTCTTTAAAAGCATCCAGGAATCTTCAAACAGACGGACCAAATCTTGAGAGAGGGGGTCTACCCAGCGTCGTGGAAGATGGCTACCCCGGACCGTATAAAAACAAGCATAAGGGGCCCACTGACCTCAGCACTCTCGGATAAGCAATATGGCTTCCGCAAAAAGCTATCGACGGAGATGGCTATATATATATTTAAGGGTTGTTCAAATGAAATGTAAACACTGTAAGAAAAAGTACTTTTACTATAAATTTCACAGAAATCTTGTTCAAACACTAGTGTCATCGTTTTGGCAGCAGGTTAGTTCCCATGATGTAGCATGGTCGAGGTTGTCTGAAAAAGTTCTGCATTCCTTTCGTCACTTTGTTGTACGAATGGATTTAGCGCCGCCCATAGTGTTTGCTTGACATAGTCTGGACAGATCCGATATTGATTTTGGCCGTTACGAAACTCTTACACAATTTGTTCACAGCTGTTCATCCTCCACACTGCTGCCCTGATGTTTGTCCTAAGCAGCCTTCTTTCGACACGATAAATGTCGGCATTACGAGCACCTTACGTTTCGTTCTGGACACATTCATTTTAAAAGTGCGAAAAATTTACTTAGAATGCTCTCACACGAACAAGTAAATCAAACCAACGCAAACCGCAATACTTTCTTCGAACGACCTGTTGCAACACTGAACTAGCGTTGCTGCCGGGCTTCAATCATAACGCTGTCACACGTGTCCACTTCTAATTTAGGTAAACCAAATATATATATATATTTGGTTTACCTAAATTACCATGGCAAAAAAATGCAACACTTTTTACAGTTACTCCTAATAATATGGCAATTGTAGTTAGTATCAGTATCATCATATGCGCGCACGCCATCAATTGATTCGTAGGTGAATACATTATAAGCATTACATCAGCAGTGCCCAGCGGCTCTTCTCTATCTGCTTTACTTAGGTTCGTTCCATTTACTGCGGAACTGGTCCATGCATTCAATGTGCAGATTGATTGCAAAGCTTCAAATTCGAATTAATCTGTTGTCATAGAACACTACCGTGGCTTGGCGCGTCGGTTGTGCTAGTGTAAGCTGTCTTACAAAAAAAATAAGCACGAAACACGCGTTTACTAAGGCGTTGGTGTGGTTATGTTAAACTCCTATCCTCCTTATCCTATGTTAAACTGTCTTAGATTATTAAAATGAGAGAAACATTACATTTTCAGTGACAGCAGCAACAATGACAATTCACGGCAATAACGGGCACTCACGAAACGAACATAAAATTGTACATTCAAGAATAATTAAAAAACACCGGCGACAACAACGATGACAGTAGCATCGAAACGTGTTGTGGACGGTAGAAAAAACAACAATGCTGACAGCAAATGGAAGGAAAAACGAACGACAATAAGAAACCACAAAAACAGCAACAACAACACAAACAATAAATAGTAGCGGCAGAAGCAGTAGCCGCAGTAGAAACAACAACGGCAACAACAACAACAACAACAACAGCAGCAATGAAATCAACAGCGACAGATATAACAACCACAATGACAATAAGCACCAATATAAAACCAATCGCGAGGGACATTGCAACGAAAACAGCTAGAGTGGCAACAGCAAGTGACACCACACAGTGTCGACAGTACGATGATTCAGAAAATCATCATAGATAGACACATATACACACACACACAGACACACACGTTTGCGTTAACTCGCTTGATTAATGTTGAAGTTGTTCCTGTTATAGGGTCCCCCCCTGAAGCTGCTGCTCCGGCTGCTAACCGCTTATCATGTATGTAATGCTCGCTGGCCGTGATGAGGGCATCAATATTAGACGAAGAAGTCGTCGCAGTCCAATCCACCACGACCGGTTCGCTACTAGTCACCACGGTGGCGGCGGCAGCGGTATTAACAACAACACCAACAGTATTAACTACAACAGCAACAACAACAACAGCAACAACAACAGAAAACAACGGCAACATCGGCTGTTGAAACGGCTATAAACATGGAGATATGTGTCCAAGCGAACACAAGTTTCCAAATAGAAGAGCAACAACAACAACGCCAACAATACAAAGGCGCGAAAATGCAATGATAGCAAAAGTGCCAATCATAATAATAATAATAATAAATGCACATACTAATAGTAATAGTACTAAAAATAGCATATATTTGTAGGAAGAAAATCTGTGAACACTTAAACGCACACTGTGGCAAAAGTAGTTATCACAATGGTAAAGACAGTACAGTAGCAGCAGACACAGCAGTAACAACAACAATATTGCATTATGGTCTCATGGAAAGTCCCTAGCTTGGGATGCAACGGTTTCGTGCACAACCGCGGCTTCCTATTTACACCACAGCTCTGTTGAGCCGGGGTGGGTAGCAAAGCACGCGGACGCCAGAAAACGGTTTAAATATGCTGGACTGAAAACAAGATATATTTTTGTGCCTATTTCCATGGAGACACTAGGACCAATCAGCAAGGGAACCGAAGCATTTCTCAAAGATTTGAGTACGCGAATTCAGGAGGTCACGAACGACCGAAGAGAGGGTCAATTCTTGAGGCAAGCGTTGTCCTTGGCCGTTTGAAGAGGAAACGCGGCATCTATTTTAGGCGCCATGGAGTGAATTAGATATTTAAAAAACTTTGCAATAATACGTTCAGACCTCTTAACTGTAACATCGTTTAACATGTAATAAATAATAACAACAATATTAATAATAATAATAATAATTACGTCAACTCAAATGTCGACAACGACGACAACAATATCGGCAGTAATAACTAGCACAACCGCGGCAGCAGCTGCAATGCTGACCTGTTATGAAAGGTCCCCTTATGACTATCGCTTTGAGAGAACACCGTAGAGGCCGACAAAAAATGACAAACAATAGAGTCATTTGTTTTGCCGTGGCACCGTGAGCTAGTCTCGCGTCGTCATCACCGTTGCCAGTTTCGTGATCCGGCGGTCCCTGACCGCAGTTTTTGTTTACTTTCATCCTCTGTATCTTGTTGTTGACGGGCTCATCAGGCAACGCGGCATCGCATATGACTGCGAGCTGCGGCGGGGCAGACCTTCCCCCAGCGGACGGCAGTGTAGCATTCAATACCTTACGGCAGGAGAGGGCGCTCCCGGCGCGCCAGTTTCCGTTAGCGTACACTAAACATAAAAAACGAGCTAACTACGCCTGGATGAGGGAACTAGCCGTCCACGCCACTCAGCCTCTAACGGACGACTTCACGGGGACTTCTAGTCCTACGTTCTCAGGATCTGAAAGGCTCTCAGACCCCGTTGCGCCCACGGGATGCGGAGATGGTTGTTAAGACATCTCATAAAGCATGATCCTGAGGGGTTCAGCAGCAGGGTGGAGCAACGCGTCTTGGAGACGTTTTTAAAAGGACAACACCGAACACGCTGGGGGCGGACCTACTTAGCGTATGCAAGTTAGTGCGAGAGTGTCTGCCCCAGTGGCAAGAAGCAACGAGATGGGGAGCGAACTGGTACTTAGTGAAGTGGAACGGAGCCCCACAGTTGCAGACGAGTTTTCCGCAATGGTGCCGCGTGAGGTGATGGCCCTCACCGCCATCGTCATCATCTCGTCAGTCGGACGGACGGCCTGAACGGTTGGGACGCGTTTTCCGTAGTGATGGCTAGAGAGTCCACTCGTTGTTGGCACACGATGATGAAGTCGCGGATGAAATTGTTGGAAGTGGCCGCTGCCATGTGCTTTCCGTTGCTCCCTGCCCCCAAATTCTCCGGAGAACAGACGGACGACCCTCGCATGCGTGTTGTTTTCTTGTTCTCGGCGCTTCCTATTGTGGAGCCATAGCTGAATATGACATCGCGCTGGTCAGAAACGAACAGCATGGCCATATAATAGAGAAAGAAGTCGATACGTGTGTGTGTGTGCGGTAGAGAGAAGCCGCAAGCGTTTTTGTTTGTTTGTTCCATTCAGTTTGAACCAACCGACCAACCAAACCGACGAGTCACACACAAACGAGACCCACGCCGTCTTCGGACACTGCAAACGTAACAGCCCGTCAAGGGATAGCTCTTCCCTGTGCCGTTTTACTTCACCCGCCAACGGTCACTGACCTCACCGAAGATTACTACACAGCTCACTTTTCAGCACTGTGCACGAAATCTAACAGACCGTTAAAAAGCCCCTCGCTATATATGCGCATATTTTTGCTGTGCTGCTTCGGAACGGGATACCTCAGAACCGGCAGCGGCCAGCCCACGAACCCCGAAGGAGCTATCTACAGAGATTGAGCGAATATTGCTATAAAAAGGTAGTAATAACAGGAAAGACATTATATGCCACCCAGAACCAAGTTACATGCCGTTGTCGACATTTTGCATAAAACAACTTTTTAGGCCATACACAAAATATATATATATATATATATATATATGAGTAGGTAAGACTAGCGCATGGTTGCTTGAACCGAGAGGAACGGCAGAACTCGGTTTAGTGAAGCCCGCAAAATTGATTGACGAGGTAGTACGGTAAACACTTTTCTTCTTTTATGAGTCTGTTGCCGACACGGGTAAACAGAATGGTTAAAATGCCATATAGCAGGCAGCAAAATCCTATTTACGGAGAACAATACCCGTACAAGTGGTTCTCGTATGTTTGCTACAGCTCATTGAGGGGATTCTCTAAGGAAAGTGCACGATCCCGAGGGAGCAAATGAGATTTGAGGGTCATTGAAAACAAACTCTTTGTAGATAACGGGGCAAGAGAAGAAATTGTAGAACAAACATTTGGGTGGCCCAGGATGACGAACTTAGTCCTTACTAATTTCGTTTCTGCATAGAGACTTGCTTAAACGGTTGTTGAAGAAGTAATCGAGATCATCTACAGGACTTTTTATAGCTACAAGTTATATTTTGATTTCGGGGAATCTACACAGGCAATGGTGAAGGTGTGTAGTCTTGTGGATGAATTAGGGCTAATCGGTAACTGCGAGAAAAAAGGTAGCGGTTATAACCCAAAGAGGTCATCAATTTTACATAAAGTACATACTAACATTAAATGGAAATGTGACTAAATTTCAAAAGCATTGGTAAAGTAACGAGGATTTCCGTTTGATTTTTGTAAATTAGAGAAAGCTGCAGCAGCAATAAGGAGCCCGCAATTATAATTTTTGAATGCCGTAGTGACATTGTTGAGACTCATGGTGGAACCAATAGCTAGCTACGGGGTACAACGAATTGGGGGACAAACATGGGGATTAGGAAGCTGGGACTTTTCTATAGAGACAAGTTACTTTTCTCAAAAAGTGTCCTGGGACCCCTGCAGAATTTGAACTATTTTAATGTTAGAGGGGAATACCCTATTGACGAAGAAACTTAAGACGCACTGGGATTTAGACAGAGACTGACACGCTTGAAACATATTTAGCGTTTGAAAATTAAAAGAAAATGATCCGGGTATTGTTACAGCATTTCTAGCACACGGAATACTGCGTTTTCTGTATCAGATCAATGGTTTCCACGAGCCTTACGATTAATGTTTGTGTATGCATTGTCAAATGAAATGCGATAGGTACCGCCATTGCCATACAATGTTCCGCGGTCCTCTCAGCGGCGGAGTTGGCATGCTAAAGGTGTAACTCGTTGTTCTAAATATCTTGTTACCCGGCTAGGGTGTATGTATGTACGTACCCTCTATTATTTTTATATATATATATATATATATATATATATATATATATATATATATATATTTATACCACATAGAATTGTAGAGGATACGAACTGTATGTAAAGCCGCTGCTATACCCCTAACGTTAGCTAGGGCACTTTTGGCCTTTCATAAAAAAAAAAACGGCCATCTTTCGCGCGTATGCATATTAGGCGAGACATTGTAACTTTTCGGTGCCATTTTCAAGGCAAGTCAGCTGCATAAAAAGGTTTGCCGGAAGCACTACATCGTCTGACGCAGTGATGTGGAATGAGCGATGTTATGGAGCGTTGCTATTGTAGCCTCAGATCTCTGCGCTCGCATATGCGTCCCCTACCACCGCCTCCTACTGCGGTGTGGTTACCTATGCAGACTATTTGCCTAACTGTCTGTCTCACGCGATGTTCTTTCATCTTTCACAAATCACAACATGAAGCACCGCATATGCCCCGACGTTCAGCAAGTATATATATATATATATTATTTGGCTGGCTTTCTCCAGCAGAGGAACGTAGCAGCAGGACAATGCACAACCAGGGCCAACAGAACCTACGAGCAAGACCAGTAAGGACTCCAACTTGCTATAGTAGGTGTGTTGGCAATCATTGCCATGACAGCGCCCCGTTTCGAACGTTTTACGCTAGTCACTCAAGCCACCGCCGCTACAATGAGCCCACAATAGACGCTCCTAGTTGTTTCACCATATCCATACCCTTCCCATATTACAGCAGCTAAAAGGCTCGGATGTCGTTGATGGCTGCTCGGATGGTTGCTCAACATACGCAGCGGAATGTTTTCACCTCAGCTTCTCTCAGCAAGCACAGGTTCAGGTGGAGCCGCCCGCATGGTCGCCAGTCGTCTCCAAACAAACCACTCAAATTTGAGTCAATTATCGGTGAACTGATTAGATTTTGTGAACGACCGTACGAGTGGCGATAATTATGACCCACGTGTAATTGTTACTCTCTTATTCTTCTTTTTAAATGTCTTTTTTTACAATATATATACATATATATATATATATATATATATATATTTATATATATATATATATATAAGTTGGTAGGTGGCTACAGCTATTGATCTAACTGTTCACGATTGGAATGAGTTATTTGGTATTGGTTGCACAATGTCAGTGAAATAGACTCCTGTCCGGGCGATTCATCGATAGCTGATATCTTTTTTACACCTTTTTTTCACAAAGAGAATCCCTGAATCAGCAGCTTCTACAGACATACGTGTGTGTATATATATATATATATATATATAAACGTTTGTCAAGGAAATCATGTCATCATACGACGTCCCTAACTTCTAAGGTGCAGAGCAAAAAATTTGCAACACGTTTTCGGAAAATAAATACATTTTTACGCGAAAATGTGCCTGCGAACCCAGCGTACATTTTCGCGTCGAGCTCCGTCACCCTTTGCAGAAAACACATCTTGTTCACTTGTGGAAATACTATATCAGAGCTTTGACTTGTAAAACTATTTTATCGTGACTTTTTATTTAGAAATATGCATTACACTGATCCCAGGAAATACGGGAACACTGGCGCTGCCAACATCAGTATGTACTTAACATAGAGAAGTTCAGCCAATCGATTCTGAGTGAGTGTCAGCAGCAAAACGTGTCACGCGGGAATTGCTGGCAATTTTCGAATGGCGGGATAACATGCCGTAATTATCATTACTCTTGTTGTGTGTTCTCCAGTTTAGGATCTTTTCCTCGCGTGGGGTTGGCAGAATTGTTGCTCTTGTCGACGAGCCGACACACGCTGGCTATTTACAATGACTTCTAGCTTCTTACCGCGCATGATGACGACGCCCACAGGACCTATTGGAGATGCTTTGCCACGTTACCACATTTGGCTCCTTGTTTTTCTTGAACATATTCAGGCAGGCTTAAATTAAGCAAGTAGTAAAGAACGCCTTTGGAAGCTTATCTTTTTTCTGGAAATCGATACATCTGCAAAACCTGTAAGTGAAAAGTATCTGACTACACCCTCGATCATTAGCAACAACAGCAACAACAACAGTTTAGCAACAATGAGTGCTACCGATTTCTACATGACAGTCGACAGTTTTTGTGCCAAAAGCACGTGCTTGTCCCGGTCACATGCCCAAAGAAGGACCACGCACAGCATTTTCGTTGACTGTTCAGAAGCCGCCTTCAGAACGCTCATTAGTTTGGCAATTTGAATGCCTGAGTGTGTAATCAGGCCAGGTGAAAAACAACTCGCGGCAACCTGCGATGTTGATGTTTGCTTGTTGTATTAACTACAGTTCTGGGCAATGGCTCAGAACTATAGCTAGCAATGTGTGGAATACTGTGTGGAACTTACTATTGCTCCACAAACCGCTGCTTCTTCTGACGAACATATCACGCCGGCTAGAAGATGCGACATGACCGTTTATAGAAGAGAATTCGCAAAGAATGTAGTTATTTTGTAAGTTTTCACGCCTAATATCTTATATCATAACCCCACAACCATTCACACACAGCGCTCATAGTCAGGAAACTGCGCTTCATGATAATCATGCTTGAACATGGTATCAAATCTATGGCAATGCGTGATTGCGAAGCAATAAAGATGTTTTGGCGGGTATGTCAAGATTGAGTACATAACCTACTCAGATAAATCCCTCGCCATAGCTCTAGAGAAACACATTAATATTTATATAACCATAACCATTTCGCAGAATCGATTGAGCTCTCTTCGCTAGCAAATGTAGTAGAGTGGTTCGCGGAAATACCTTCGAGCAGCTACTGTAAGATCATTCATTAATCGTGGTGTATTTCTCTAGAGCTCTGACGAGTGATTTATATAGGTAGGTCATTTTTGCATGCACTCAATCTTGACATGCCCGCCGAAATCACTTAATTACTACGCAATAACGGATGTGTTAATTTTGAGCGCTATGAATGGTCGTAGTGTTATGAGGTATTGGGCGTGAAAGCTAATAAAAGAACTTAATTTTTTGTGAATTCTTTTTTAAACGACTATTATGCACCTTCTGGCCGGCGTTATATGTTCTTCAGAAGAAGCATCTCGCGAACACGATTACTGTACTTGGTTTGTGTATAAGAGCATTGGTTGTCTCGCAGTTGCACATATTTCTCCTATTTCGAACAAAAACACCAGTGCCACGGATTTTTGTAATATCAATTACATTATTACAGACATACATTATTTCGCAATAACTTTGCATTTCAAGACTGATGCATGATTACAATACTGTGTAATTGTAATATCATTATCTCACTTCAAAACAAGACTTTTCAGATACCATATATATTTTAAGGAGCTCTACAGTTTCCTAGACTTGCTTCAAACCTTTTTAGGATATCGTGTACATTAGTTGTGTAACTTCGTTCTGGAATTTTTATTAGGACTACTGCTTTGCATTACAAGAGCAAGATAAGCCTTCCGTGCAAAAAGAGCAACAATAGCAGACAGCGATACTTCATTTCCAAGTACAACAATATAGTCATTTATAGTTCGGCACGGCTGGCAAAGCTCCTATCAGCAAATGGAACGACTGCATATATGTACACTGTAAACACCTGCGTTAGCTGCTCTAGTAGTTTTGCACAGAGTGTCTATATAGTGGTATTCTCAGCTTAGGTTGAAGTTAACTCGAGTGAATCAATTTAAAGGAAGGCTCTCAGTAAATTTCCCAATGCGAACTGTCGAATAATTGTCGCAGTTTGTGGAATACGCTTTCATTGGTTGAAAGGAGCGGCGAATCAGTGGCCCGCAGCACACGCGTTCCATGTCTTGACAACTTCAATTGCAGACTTGGAAGCCGGTTCTGTGGGCCGCTGGATCCCACGTGTGGCCCTCTCCCCCTAGAGTTCCTCACTTTGTCGCCAAAGCGGCTCGCATCCTCTGAGGTGTTTGTCGCTAGAGAGTCTGGCCCTTAGTCTAAACCATATTGATTTCAATATCGAGGTGCTGATCTATCTATATGTCTATTTATTTTTCTTTGTTATCTCTAGAGTTCATCAACGTAATGTTTATAGTTTCGAGCCGCCCTGGCCAAAGGAATTGTCAAATAAATAGATCTACTGGTGTATGCGCTTTGTCGCCGATAGGTTCTGTGGATGTGAGCTCATCAAGCTCACTATTCAAAATTTAAATACTGGCTTATTTCAGGAACTGCCGTAAGTCGACGCTCATCACTCATTGAACTAAAAAAACAAATATTCTATATTTGTATATAATATAGTACAAATAGACTCAAACGTTTCACCTCACGCCCGCGGTCCTTTGCTGAGGTAGTTAAATGCATTGCTAAAGAAAAACAAACGCCAGACTTTTGTAACCATCTGTAAACAGACCACAGATCCGGTAACAGAACATCTTGTAAGCAAGCAGTGCGATGCGGGCTCTGTACAAATCTTAGCATTGCCTTTTAATGTTTGTTCTTCAGGGCTTACTTGTGCTCCAGTACGGAATTTCGCGACAACAGAGATGTAGAGAAGTATAGATGTATTTGCTACTTTTTCGCAAACTTTATAGTATTTGTCTACAAATGCATACGGTAATCTTATTCAGGCTTAGATTTGAGTATATATTTAAAAAAAGTCACTGTCTACAAGAAAGCGGTTTATATGTGTTTTATACATATTTATTTATCTTCGCCATTCAGTAACACATTAACTTCTAATGCCGACACGACTATGTTACAACAGAAAGGCCGGCTCAATGTCTGTGGGGCAATGATCCAATGATTAATGGCAGCGAATCCGCGGCGAATTTCAAGCTCAAGACTTTAGGTTTCTCGTTCCGCCAAAAACCCCTTGTGATTTTTCCACTAAGCCCATTGTCTCGATGGCGATCGGTTGAATGATTAACGGTTTCGCTCCACTTTGCAATATTAAGCCAGCTTGCGATCTTTTTGCAAGGCGAGCGGTAGCTCCGACCGCCCGGCCGGTATGACGAGCATACGATGCGGCCACACAAGACACGGTGACGTCGTACACGAGACAGAGGCCTTCGCTCCATGGAACTAGAGTCAGGCCTTCAGGTCGCCCTTGGTTGCTTGATGACAATCCAACCCTCTTTAATTGCAGGGATGTGGACTACTGACTGCATTGCCCGGTGTATAGTATTATGTCGCTTAGAGCCAAGATGGTGGTTTATTTGTCTTCTCCACTTGCCCCGAAATAACGACGGAAAACAAAAGCCGTTTCAGTTCTTTTTGGGGGTCTCGATTTTATCCCCTTGGGTCGCTTACTCGGGCTTCTGTTGCTTACTTGCGTCCACTCTGCTCTTGATTTAGAAGCATGCGTATCTGTGTGCGGCCATGCTTTTTTTAGCACTGTTGACATTTTGACTAATCACCGTTTTAGCAATGTGTTTCTGCGATGATACACCGGTTCACCTGAACTCACCACCAGCGCCCATCATTGCTAAATTAGCACTTGTTGAATTTTTGTTCACGGTATTGGCCGCCAATTTTAACATAACTTTTGATCTTGTGTTTTTAAATTCGAGATAGAAATCTTAATTTGGGATGCCGATTGAGACTATCGTACCCCTATGCCTGATACCGCCAAAGGATGAACATTTCTTTCTGGTATTGCGCCTACGCTTATACAGCGTTCCTTCTTATTGGTATATATGGACGATATCCGCGGGAGGGAATATAGGAAAAACGTTGTTACGTCATTGTGGGTTAGGTTGTCACTGTTTTTATCTCTTTTGCTGTTGTTTTTAGGTATAACCACCTTAACTATTGCATTACCACTGCTTATGCGCGGCGGTGCTCAGTCGTTAGCTATCGTTGTCTTTGAGCTCGTACGCTGTGTCTAGTGGGTTAGCGAAGATCCTTTGAAAGGAGACAGCCTTTTAAACCGAACTTCCGCTATTTTTGCGTGCTGTTCGGCAACACAAATTATCATTGTGCCGAAGTCATCGTTATCGCCACTGCTGCTATTCATAATGTTCCCTTTTGAAGTGGTTAATCTAATCAGTTTGTTTTTCCACACAATTTAATTTGCTATCGTACTCTATCGTTCAGTCATTTCGTCTCTTTCCACCACTAGTGTGGTTATTCTCATTTCGGCTATCATACGGGGCTTTTGCTTTTTTATACTCCGCCGATTCTCGATATATAATTATATCTCTCTCTCTTCTGTTTTTCGTTATCTCGTTCATCCTTATAGTCAGCTGCTCGACCGTAGTGTCGTCCCTTGAGAAGCCTTTTATTTTGCAGCGCTTTAATTATTTTACGCGTCTATAGTGATGCGTTGCTCGTTGCGTTCGCGTGTCCTGCCGGTGGTCATTATCTCCAGGGAGACGAGCCGGCCAGCCCAGCGCCTGTTAGCATCTAAATCCTATACGAAGTTAATTTCGCAATCTATTTCGAGTTTCAGTGAATCTCAATCGTGATTGCGCAGCATCGCTGTCGTCACGCTTATAGCGGCACATTAACGACACACTGCATCTTCTCTCTATATGGGACTTTTTGGGAATGCCTGGAGCACACTGGCGTCGCTGGCAGCCTTGAGCAACAACCCGTATTGCTTTCCATCCTCCGCCCCCCAGGCTCAGGATTGTATGGCACTACGTTGATACCGTGAGGGGGTGTTTCGGAAAGTCGAATGACTCGCGGTGCCTGAGCAAACCCGTCTGGGAAAGTTTGTCGAACTGGACGTGACCCCTTCTATTGGGACGTGACCCCTTCTTTTCTTCTGCCCGCTATCGCCAGGCCCTTTCAAAGTCAGTCTTCAGAGCTATTATGGCATTCAGCTGTGGCCTGTCGTTATTCCATCTTCCGTACAGCATGTGCTGAACAACAACTTGCGTGGTGTGGCGTGGTGGATGGCGGCTGGCGACCCAGCTAAGGTTCTATCCATTGCGGGCCAGGTCTACCAAAATCAGAGCCGCGTAGAGTTCGCTGACTCAACCTATCGAAACAAGCATTCTGCTAGGTGCCAGATTCTGAGCAACTTTTGTGACCTTGTTTGCCACATTAGTTACGTGAGGCCTTCTAGTAGACCGGTGTCTACGATGACCTTCAGGTGTCTTGCCTTCCTTTCAATAACAATCGAGTGGCAGTCCAGGAATAACCGTATGCCCATATGGTCTTCTGTGGTGCTAGCTAATGACGGCCCAACACCCACTACAGTACCTGACTTAAGGCATCATTCACCCACTCCTCCAGCAGAAATAAAGGCGAAGACTTGCGGCCTCAAGCTCTTTGTCCTTTCTTCGTCGGCGTGCTGAAGCACACGAGCGATTAAATCCAACGTCGATCGGCTCCAGCAAAGCCCTAATTGTGTGTCGAAGAGGGACGTTCTTCTCCTCAATCGGTTGACAATACTTTTCTCGCTGAGTTTGACCGTTTTACTAATTAGACATATAGGGCAATAGCCTGATGGCCCAGGACGCCCACGAGGGCCAGGACAGGATCAATTGGCTAACCAAGTAGCAATTGCTGAACCATTTAGGGAAAACGCTTGACAAATAGTCTTACCGCCTCCGGGGGTACCCCCGGGGCCCGGGGTTTAGCCGGGCCCCGTGTCGTAACCGCTGGCGAGTTTGGCCTCAATGAACGTAACAGTGGGTATGCCTTGCGGGGCGATCCGGGCAAAACCCCCTTGGCTCTCTTCCGGCCACTGGTAAGGGAAGAAGCGTGAAATCGCGTCAGCAACCATCGCCGAAGAGAGAGGGGGTGATGGCCTTTAGAGTTTTCCCGTAACGACGCGGTACGGAGCCCCAGGGGTCCAATTTCACTGGGCACACTACATTTAGTTGATGGAAGCCAGAAAGTCAAAAGGACAACAGTCGACACTAATAGTCTATTTAGTAGGATGTTTAATAGATTATATCTATGCATATATATGTATATACTTTTTTTCGATTGTTTACATTCGAATGGTGCAGACGTGTCTTGATTGAGCTCTGTGTTTTGTGCAAGTTTTAACTTAACTTTCGACTATCTTGACGGTTGTGCTGTGCTGAAGTGATTCTACTAGAGCCAGTGCATTCGTAGAGCAATGCCGGTTGAACGGAGTCCGCCTTTAAAGCCACCAATTCCACCATTGGTAGCATCGGAGCCAACCGAAGAATTGCCAGATGATACCCGTGAAGTGCAAAACGACACCCGTGTCAGTGCTGCTACAAAAGCGGTCTCCACTGCTGGTACTGACGTCACCAAGCAACAGCCGCCGGCATGTACTGACGACAAAAGTGCACCTGATGCAGATGGGGAGGAGAAGAACAACAAACGGAAAGCCAGCAGTCCGCCTCTACAGCAACAGCTGAGCAGGTCTGATGAGAAGAAAAGAAAGAAGTTGACAGTCTCAGCAGCAAAGAAGCAGTCAGCTGGAGAACAGCCAGTGGAGAGTGGCAACGGCGTTGACAGCGCGTCTCCAGTTGCAGCTGACTCCGATATAATTGTAGATTTGCAAAGAAATCAAGTGGTTGTGGGGTAGGCGCTGGGGGAAAACCTGTGGTAGCTAAAGAAGCAATTACCAAGGTTCAAGTCAAAGAGAAAACTTATGCTGTAATATTTTCAGCCGAAGATAATCAGTTGGAAATAAACTTTAATGCCATATGCGACGACATCGCGAAACATATTACCGGTCCGGTACAAAAATAAACTTTTACTAGAGGGGCAAATCGAGTTATTGTCGCAGAAAACCCTGAGAATAGAGCAGCTCTATTGAGTCTGCAGTCGTTAGCCGGTGTTTCTGTCACTTCTCGAATAAGTGGCTCCAGATCGGTAGTGAAAGGAAAGATTAGCGGTGTGCACCCATCGTTAACCGAGTCTGCTATTGCCAGTGCTCTTAAACCGCTTGGAGTCACAGAAGCAGTTCGTGTTCGATCCAAAAACGCCAGGACGGGTTTTTGTGATGGCCACGGATAATGTCATTCTGACATTTTCAGGAGCTAACTTTCCGGCTGAAGTACGATTGGGTGTTAAGTCACACGGCGTGGTTTTCTACCGGGAGCCTCTGCATAGCTACCGCTGCTACAGTCTAGACCATCTGCAATCGGAATGTCGACTAACGAGTCCCCGATGCCGACGCTGTGGTTCCACCAGTCACATTAGAAAAGATTGCAATCAGCCCGCTTGCTGTTGCTTATGCAAAGGTAACCACGAAGCGACATTTGGGTCGTGCGTTCAGCGGCTAAATCGTATAGAACTCTTAAAAAAGGTCCGCTAAACATGTAATTCAGAAACAACCTGAGGCCTTACCTGTAAAACTTTGCGCACCTGTGGTGGACATAAAGCCCGCCGCCAAACTTTAGCAGGCGCAGTTTTGCTGCTGTCGTCCAAAATGGAGTCAAAGTTTCTGTAAATAACGTGCGTGATACGACAACGAGGGAGCCCGCCCCAAGTCAGCCTGTAAAGACAGTCGCCTGACAACGTGAGTGCTCCTACGCTTAACATAGAAAAGATCTTGCAGTCGGTTGCAGAGAAGCTTATCCCGCGGATAATTGACACCATTGTGGCTCAAGTAGGCGCTGTTATCGAAAAACTAATCGCGTCGATTCATCCCGGGGCTGTCTCTAAACTCTCGGACGGTATCTGCGGAACAATTGACTCCCGCGTCCCAGTCTGGTGGGATAGACATCCGTAAAGAGATAGAAAATGCAATAAAAGCGGTCTTCACCCCTGCACAAGCAGAAGACTTAATCGAAGACCCGGCTTCCCTGCGATCTCGTGTCTCAGAGGGCTCACAGGTGGTACAGACCGAAAATTTGTAATGACCAGTCGGCAAACTGATATCCGACGCTGGGTCTCGTCAACCACGCAGACAGAACAACTCGCTGGTCAACTACAAGCAGACACGCCCACTCAACTGATAACTTCTAACCGACTACTAAACCAACAACTTCAAACCGACCCTGGACAACCTTTTCACATCGCCGACTATTTTCCGAAAGTCGTGGAAATTAAATCTAAGTTAAAAATTATATCTTGCACACCCCGCTCTCTTAGAAGCCATGTTGCAGCAGAATTATCTAAAACTATAAATGATCTGTGCTCGTCTGCCTCACCGGAAAATTGGGAAACGGCTATTTGCTTTCCCTTCTCTAGTGTTTAGCATCCCCGCACGAAAAGAAAAAGGACGCACCCTCACATCAGTTATTCGGGAAAAACCTGGCACGCTTCCGTCGGAGAGCTAAAATAGATGAAAACCCTCACCTGCGTGGAACAAAACGCGGGACGCCCTCGCCGTGCGACACTGACATCCGACGGTCAAAAATGGTACAGACGAAACTAGCTCAAGGAGATATTTCGTCGGTCCGCCCGCACGCTTTTGTCTACTGACCAGATGGCCCCAGTGAATCCACAAACTCTCGAAAGCCTCATAGCCAAGCACCCCGAACACCCCCCAGACACAACCTTCCCAGACGCACCAGCGACCAGATCACCCGGATCCGAAATCTCCGTTACCCCAGCGGAGATCCGCAATGCAATTAGAAGTTTCCCTAACTGCTCCAGCGGGGGCCCCGATGGACTTCGCCTTCGCCACTTAAAGGATCTCATTAGCAGACAGGATGAAAACAGTAATCCTTTGCTGCTCTCTCTGTGCCGCTTTGTTACCCTGGTCATCAATGGACAACTACCAGAATTTATATTGCCAATATTTTATGGAGCTTCTCTTATCGCTCTCCGGAAGAAGGGCGGCGGAATAAGACCTATTGCAGTGGGGCTCACTCTACGAAGGCTTGTTGGCAAAGTCCTCGTTGAGAAATCAATCAAGGATATTGTTAAGTTAGTTGCCCCACTGCAACTTGGCTGTGGTATTAAGGGGGGTATCGAAGCTGCCGTACATGCCACCGCTGCATACATTGAATCACACAGAGCCGCAAACCATAAAATCTTAGTAAAGTTGGATTTTCAAAATGCCTTTAACATGATGCGAAGAGACCACATTTTAAATTCGGTTAAACCTCCCGTCTAAAAGGTTCCCGTCCAACCTCTATTGGCAAGAAAAGACTATACTGTCAGAGTGTGGGGTGCAGCAGGGCGACCCGTGTGGGCCTGCCCTCTTCTGCATAGGATTATATAAGCTTCAGGCACGATGGCAGTCAGAATTGCGACCGTGGTACTTAGACGATCAACTACTTGCAGGCGATTTGCCGGGTGTCCTTTCCGACATTAAGAAGGTCCAGGACTTCGAGGCGGTCTCGGGCTTGAAGCTCAACGACAGTAAATGTGAGCTCCTCGTTTTATCGCACAACGATAGGGAGGAAACTGCTGCCGCAGTGCGAGCAAAACTACCCAATATCAAGTGGCTAACGGAGGAAAACGTCGAACTGCTGGGTGCACCGTTAACTGACGCAGCAGTTGTGGGTGTCCTCCAAAAGAGGCTCACAGATGCGAAACGGTGGTGCAGTATATTTAAACATCTAGACGCACACCCAGCCCTGTATCTTCTACGGGAAAGCATTTCCACGCCTCGTTTAATTTATCTTCTGCAATGTTCTCCCTCGTACAAGAGAGATGACCTGCTCCACGTTTTCGACGAACTCCTCCGAACGACACTCGAGTGCTTACTCAACGTGCGCCTAGGAGACAACGCATGGGCCCAAGCTACGCTGCCCGTCAGCGCAGGTGGCCTCGGTGTCCGTACAACTAAAGATCTGGCCCTGTCGTGCTGTGGACCCATGGGTGAAGAAACGTCAAGATTTTTTAAAGAGCTTGGAAAAAGACTAAAGGAAGTCACAAGGGATCCTCGTTCTGGAGAGTTCCTACTGCAGCGAGTATCGATCGAGCTTCAGCGGGGAAATGCGGCGCCAGTCGAAGGGTCCCTTCCCTCCGCCGAAGGGTTCCCTGAGATCCCGTAGGAATAATGATGTTCTTAATACTATTTTGATTAAATAAAATTAGCCCATATATATATATATATATATATATATATATATATATATATATATATATATATATATATATATGCAGATGTAGGCACACATAGGACCCTGAAAATATTCGGAAATCGCCCACTAAGTGTGGGAAAACCCAACCCTTATTATTCATAGATAGCCTAACTATTCCTAATCTCATCCATCAATTTCCAACAAGTCCGCTGGCGGGGTGAACTATGGCCAAGCACCGCATTCACGAAAATGGGTTGCGTTGCATTTGTTGCACAACTTCAATTGCAACTTCGAAGTAGACGCGTATTTTAAGAACTTAGACGACCATTGAGTGGTGAAGTTTCATAAGAAAAAGTGATAGCTGAGAACACTTTCGTCTCGACGATAAACACTGAACGACCTAACAAAACAGAGACTGTTTAGAACCAAACATGTACTGTCGTTGTTCGTATATAAACATTTATTTTCTATACAGACCATAATCAGTGCTTTCAAAACGCTTGCAGTGTTGTATGTGAGCACACGCTTTTTCTTGTGAAATGTGGTAAAGGACCACCCTTAGTTACACTCTGCTGTGTCAATGAGACTAGCGGGACTGCGAATCGTGCACTGAGTCAAATTTCGAAATGCCAGAACTCGATAACGACTTTGAATATCATCGGCGACTAAAGGTCCGCCATGGAAGCGTCGAATGAGGGTGGCGCTATGCGAGGCAACGGACACTCGCGTGTTCAGTCGAAGCGTCATATTAGGCGTTCACCAACTGAAGCGAACAGATTCGGTACGAGACAGCCATATGCGCCTTTGATGGTTGTTTCGGGAACTGCCGATGTCGTTGCGTTAAATGAGTTTTGCTATTGACGTGTCCTGTGTTCACAGAGCTGATTAAGCTCACGACAAGTGCTCTTTCATCGTGTTTGACGTTTTTCGTCCCATCATGCTAGTGGCGTTTTCCTATTGCGAGATGATGAACGAACGACAGGATTGCCTTCACCACAATTCCGCGATAGAGGAACTAGGACAATAACACAATATATACCCACGAAACGTATTTTTCTACTTTTTATTCCTTTTATCATGTGAATTGTCTAAGTGCAGCGCATATATATATATATATATATATATATATATAAGTTTAGCACTTTGGAGTGGACAATTGTCTCCGCGCGGACGTGTGATCACGGGTTCTCTAACCTAGGGTTAGTCCAGTTCAACAGTGTGACCCGAACAGACGTTGCATTTCCTCGTTGACTGTCGAGCGACAGCATCTGACGCAAGAATTCGGATGCTCTAGAATCTCTTGTTGAAAGTTAAAGGCTTTTACACATGCACTGAATCCGCTTGAGTGTAAGGGGACCTGCAGTTCCCATTGTCTCGAACATCAACAGACAAAATTCGTGCAGATAATCAACGCTAGAGTATTTTCTGTATTTGTTAACCACTGCTAGCCTGGAGTCATCACCTGCTCGGTAAAAGGGGCTAATGAGTTGGTTACAGTTGCGTTCCAAACAAGCATGCGGCCACGCTCAAACGATGTCAGATTTAGACGGTCCTGTTTTTTTTTTTTTTTAATTGCTAGATAGACCTGGGGGTTTCAGTACACATAAGAAGCCGGCAGATCACAATGCGTGACTAAAGGTGTTATTTAGGGCAAAGTGACGTGCTCGTCGGCCTGCACTCAAGGCGCATGACAGGCCATACCAGGTCAACGCGTCCACAAGATTACCAAAACGAAATCGGTGGGGCACAACCAGCCCCTTGGCTACGAGCAACCCCCGAAACCTGGCTCTAGCGGCGACGGAAAATCCTCTATTTATTAGGGGGAGCTGTCCAAGTACCTGGTTAGCCCTAGCATCGGCAGGAGGATTGAATGACGACAACAATCTCTCGGTCAGCCTTTGAAGTTTAAGGTTAGAAGCGTCCCAGCCACCACTATCCATTAATATCTTAACTGTATCCGCAGCCTGGGTCAATGACGACATGATTTCGGGTCTTGCCGTCATGACCGTGTTACGGAACGGAGGCATTACCTGCTCCCTTGTCACAGCGGTTAGCCTGATATTTAGTATGCTCTTAAAAGTGTTTAAGCTAAGTGCATTCAAAGGCTGTAATAGCTCAGAGGATAGGAACAAGTTGCACCCACTGAGCAAGTATGTTAACCTCTTAGCTGAAAAGCAAGATCAAAGAGGAAATGGGCCACAGTGAGCCCCTGGCGAAGTCAAGCTTGTCTGTTCTACTGGCTACTGGCTAGTGCATTTGCACTGCTGTCCGGCAATAAGGGTATACCAATCAGGTTCAGGTTAGCCTTGTCCACTACGCGACAGCTCGAAAGTAAGCCAAAAAAATCTAACTGCTCAAATTCTTTGAGAGCTGTGACGTATACATATATTCACCTTTAACCGGGCTCAAGGTCAGATCACAAATCGCACCAAAGTAAATGACTTTCTTATATCGTCAAGTAAATCAGGAGGTCTCTGCCCAGAAACCCGTCATCCAAGTAAGGCAGGGAAGGCAATAGAGGAGGAACTATAGTGAATCCACCAATTCTTTGATACATAACGAAAAAAGTGGATGAACCAGGAGATCACCCTGCTGTAGACCTGTCTGCGTTAGCATAGCGTTATGGGGCATGATCAGATGCGATGATTCTGGACCATATGCCAGGTTCGTCTGGTGAAACTGTATTTGTGCCCATGACTTAAGGGCTCAAAGCAAATGGTCGCTCCCGGATGTTATTGAAAGCGTTCCGGACGTCCACTTTGACCATCACCATCGGCACTTTGCGCAATTGCAAAAATGCACGGGTACAGTGGACTGCTGCTTCTGTACCCCCAGGGGTAGCAATTCTAACTGGTGTTGACCAAATGTCGCTGAAATTTCATACCATCGTAATAGCCGATTTTGGCCGCCAATCGGCGAACGACGGAAGGAACAGGCGATCGGATGTAATGATAATGTTTTCTATGCAAACATCCTAGCCCCGAAGACGATTGGTAAAAGACAAGATGGGGCGAGCCCCCATCTTGCCACATTAACCCCATTGGCAATGGGGGCTGCTGATTTTCTGCTGAAGGTCCACACTCCCCGGCTCTCCACTCCAAACATCCATATGCGGAGCTTCCGTATTTTCGTTACCTGGCACTAGCATATCCTGGGAACTCACAAATCTAGCAGCAACAGAGATATCCCCTTCCGACAGCTTGACCCTCTCTTGTCTGAGGTAGTCGTCGTCGAGGTGGGCCATCCCTTTGGGCGTATAGGTCGTTGTCATTGGCGACGTTTAAACGCTTTTCCACGGCAGTGGCTTGAAACACCAGGTTCCCCCGCAGTCAACGCAGTCGGGTGCGCGGCCTTAACTTGTTGAAGAACTCTCGGCTCCATGATAGTCCCGCTATGCTCACGGAGATAAGCCACACGGGACAGGAAGGCGATTCGGCCGCGTTGGGCCACGACAGTTTACACGCCTCGATTGTTTCGTGCAAGTAGATGCGAGGGGATCACAATCTCCACATTTGATCGGGTTGATCGGGTTCCAGAGCGACGAAGTGGGTTTTGCATCTCAGAAAGACAGATACAGGCGGTTGACTGTCAAACGTTAGGATCACCTAGCTGAGTGAGGTCTTAAGACCGCACAGCGTGAGCTGTGCAAAATAAGCGTCAAGCGTGCACTACACCACAGCTTGCTAGCTTTTTGCGTATTTCGTCGTCTGTAAATGCGACATGGACGCTCTGAATGAGGATATAGCCGGACAGGTCACCGTGACGGGTATTGACCCTATTGCAGAAGGCTGCGTAAGCTTCATGGCCGCACCCTTTGAGTTGACCCATACGGATAGATCGACTTTACTGCTTGATATCTTGCAGTCAGAATAATTGCTAAACTGCAGCAATGTATATATATATATATATATATATGCGCCACGTCTTTGACAACAAATCAACAGCACAACTAAAACTCCCATGAGTACAAATCCACTCATATTTATTTGACATCAATCAGGTGACGTGTTATACATAAAAGTGAGTAAGCATGGCTAGCGTGTTCTTGCCTAACTTTATGCTCGTGTAGTCGATTTAGTATATCGTCCTCGTTTCGGCCTTTGAGACGACCTACAAGTGGTACTACAATTTATTTGCTGACGCAAATGATCGCCGCCTATCGCTGAACAAGTGGAGATAGTATGAACGAGATTGGCTGGCCGTTGTACAAGTAAATTACTAAACCACTAAGGTAATCAGTGAAAAGCATATTTAGTTATGGATGGGTCAGAGCTTAATGCAACGGCAGCACACAATATACCGATCTTAGAGACGCAATGATTGCCCTCTTCCAACGTGGGTATTTGGGGAGCATATATGTGTGTATTTGGGGAGAGCAAACAGTTAGGCTAGTTTCGTAACCCTCAAGCTTTTATGGCGTCCTGTTATGGTAGCCCGATGTGCTGACTCTGCATTGTATTGCAGATAACTCTAAGATAGAGCGACTATATATATATATATATATATATATATATATAAACAGGAAGAGAGAGAGTAGAGAAAAATAAATCGAGAGAAAGATCAGTTGTTTAGGCTTCCAACGCAATCATATAGTTACATGCAGGAGAACGTATTTTACGTTTTATTCAATCTTGAGAAATAGCTGAAGATATTTGTTTTTAAGGAACGTGTACATTTTTTAGCCCTTCAGTAGCGCAAGGTCACGAATCATGTATAAAACTACTGCGCCCAGCAATGCAGCGTTCAGGCATTTCCTCTTGATGGATGAAACCGCTGGCAAAGGAAGCTACCAATTGTATTTGTTCCCACCGGCAAAACTCTGGACGATATGGCGGTAGCCATTTTCATTTTTGTTTTCAGTTTACTATATCTATGTCTACTCTGTTTACTCTTTATATTCCCGATATACCCGACATCACTAGTTCTGTGGCCGCATTCACCTTATTTATTTGGCGCACTTTACAGGTAACTCAAAAGTGACCACCTCTGGATCAAGACCCTGTATATTTAAAATGAAAGGTTATGCTTCTGGATAATATAAATCATAATTTATTTAGGAATTATATATATATTCTGGAAGAAAACAGAGCACGTTTGCCATTAAGTAGTTTTCCGCTGTTTTTTTCCGAAATGAATAACCTCTAACTTTACAGTTTTGCGATTAGGCGTTGGAGGGTACGTATGTACACCTAAGAATTCTAAAATAGTTAAAATACTGTAGTTGTTGACGATTTGCCTTATAGAAAAAAGATATTAATAAAAGCACAAACTTCCAAGTGAAATTGAATGGACACTAAATAAATGTGAGCCTGAATGTTCGATTTGTTGATATTTTCAACAAAATGTTGAACTTTATTTTATTTGTTTAATCGGGAGCTAGCCAGTTAGCTACAATTCAAATGTAGTTAATCTATTTAAGGCGACATTCATTTAGCTAATACTCGGGTCAGATGACCTTCTTTAAGAGGGCCTATTGTTTCTCTGTTTATTTAATAACTAAATGGTTGCGGTATTATATATAATGCAAATCATGTTTATAATAATGTTAGATTTTATATAGATATATATACTCGATCAAAGAAGTATTTTATAAGATTTGAAGAGTTGAGTAGAAGCTCAAAACAAATTACTAAAACCATTATTTTAATACATTCTTGTTTAAAACAATTTCATTTGTTTTAAACATGTACCCTAGCCTGCGAATTATTAGAAATATATTTATTTGCCTATACGACAGTATATAAAATCTAGCATTGTTACAAGAAGAATATATATATATATATATATATATATATATATATATATATATATATATATATATATATATAGTTAAGGTTTCGTTGTACATCACGTTCACCTTGAACTGTCTCTTCGTTTTCAGTCGATACTTGATTATGTCAGTCACTCGTTATCTAGTCAATGTGGCGCCAATATTTTGTCGCTGTTTTGCCGACTTTTAAATGCAATGGTTTTTGACGGCGACAATGGAGAGCGGGATACAGCTGTCGCACAGGAAGCTATTCGATGAGTCAAGGCAGCTGGCTTATCTCGACATCATGGCCCGACCTCTGGAAATCCTGCGCAGAACGCGATTTAACCTCCCGGCATCCATTACCAAGGCTAACATTCCGCAATGTTAACCTTGGTCGCATCATTTGCAAAAAAAAATCTAAGAAACGCGCGGGATTTGAGATCTTCAATCGACCAATATTCATTACTGCGAATAGTCGTTGTCTGGCACCAAATGGCTTCGTTTAAAAACTGCATAAAAGAACCGTCCGGAAAGACGCCAAAGGAACTTTGCCAATGCCTTTTGCAGCCGTCACACCGTAGCCGAGACATAGATATGCATGCTCGATATGAAGGCAAAATGTAGGGGTGATGAGATCGTTATTCGTTTCTGCATTGCTTTAGCGACAGTTGCACCCCGAGGTTAAAGTACAACCCAGTCATACCTCTCTTAGCTTAACCTCGGGGAGCAGACGGCAGGAGACTGCATTGTAGAATCCCTCTTTGTGAATTCGACGGCGGACGGGCTGGGTTTGCTTTATAAGCTTCGCACAGACGCGCAAAAGGAAAAGCACAAGGGTTTACACAAACTACGTAAGGATTTTAGTGTAGGTGTCGTCGGCTGGGGAGTGGTGGTTCGCTGTTTGTTGAGGAACCAAATAAGCACCGACAACGAGGTGACTGAAAAGTGCAGCTTTTCGTTGTCTTCTTTCCAAGATGCGCGCTTTTTCGTCCTACTGCGCAAAACGTGGGTGCGCCCCGTATCCACATTGTGCGCTGGACGGCACCTTTCGCGACAGGTCCGGTGCACCAGGGTGTGACCGATCCAAATGCGGTTGCGTGGTGTTCCATTCTGGCACATATTCATACTCCTTGGTAGCGTTTCAGGCTGTGTCCTCGTTATGGATGCTTATTCCGTAAAAACTAAGATACCCATATTTGCAAGCATGGCTGGAGTACTACATGGAAACATAGCTGAAGTACTACATGGAGTATAGATGAAAAACATTTGTTAGAGGAACGTCGATAATTAGGCGAAAAATAGATTGGGAATTCAAACCTAATACCCATCAAAGGGAAGCATAGTTATAAATCTAGGCATGACAATATCTAAACTTTTTCGGGCTGACCCTTAACCAACATTAAACGTCCACGGGTTTGCGTTTGCATTGCTTCGTAAGACGGACCTCATAAATACAAATGTGCAACGGTTTGGATCGAACCCGCGCACTTATGTGTCTCCTCTGGCTGCGAGGCGCACGCAAATGCAGATGCCACCAGGCTGTACAGGCATGACAATATCTGGATAATCATTAACGACAACCTTATTATGTTAATACTACGCGACAGATTTTTTACATTAAAACTACACACTCTCGATGGCTACAATTTGAAACATTGTTTAGGGTCTTTAGTCACATATAGTGGCTTTTGCAATCAGAATTTTCTTACTCTAGTATGAGACAACCTCGCCCTTAAAAATGGTCCCTTGTGCTGCACCGAAAGCAAATAAACTTCAACATTGCACCCGGGCGACGTTTTGTGGAGTTGCACACACATGTACGCATGAACACAGTCATTTATCCTACTCTAAATACGTATGAGGTGCCAGCTTACAGTTAAGCGCTGCCGCCAGGGACCAGTAAATCCTGAATTTGCCGCATGTAGCTAAGGCGCAGTTTTGAGGGTGACTTGGTTTTCAGGAGCACATTGACCTCCTTTGTTTCTGTGACAGAACGTGTATACATATATATATAGATATATATCGAGCACTGCCGAGTGTGCAAGCGTATTGTAATTGATTCTATATATATATATATATATATATATATATATATATATATATATATATGTATATATACGAGGTGTGTTCAATCGTTATCGCGACTTTTGAATTTTCGCTTGGTTACGTATATTCGAATTTCGATTTTTTGTGGCGTTATGTTGGTACTCATGTCTCTCACTTATGCCGACAAGCTCGGCCATTTTGAATGTTCACTTAAATGTTGACAGCTGCTTTGCTTGCACGTGTTTTGGATCGTCTTCGATTTTTACCTATTCAAAAAAATGGATCAAAGAACCTGTATCAAATTTTGTGTGAAAAACGAAATTAAGTGCGCGGATGCATTCCGAATGTTGACTGTGGCATACGGAGAAGCTACCTTGGACCGAAGCAACGTTTATCGGTGGTACAAAATGTTCTCAGAAGGCCGAGAAGATGTGAACGACGAAGAGCGTGCCGGACGCCCGAGCACTTCAACAACAGACGAAAAAATTAATGAAGTGGAGAAAATGGTATTGGCCAATCGTCGAATCACCGTTAGAGAAGTTGCTGAGGACCTAAACATATCGATTGGCTCGTGCCATTCGATTTTTATCAATGATTTGGGCATGAGACGGGTCGCCGCGAAATTCGTACCAAAATTGCTCAATTGCGACCAAAAACAGCATCGCATGAACATTGCTAATGAGATGTTGGACTCTGTCCGCGACGACCCAAATTTGCTCCAGAGGGTCATAACTGGTGACGAATCGTGGGTTTATGGTTATGACGTGGAAACCAAAGCTCAATCATCTCAATGGAAGCTGCCAAACGAACCAAGACCGAAAAAAGCGCGCCAAGTTCGGTCGAATGTGAAAGTTTTGCTGACAGTTTTCTTCGATTGCAGGGCCGTGGTGCATCATGAGTTCTTGCCACAGGGTAGAACGGTCAATAAGGAATATTACCTGCAAGTTATGCGCAATTTGCGCGAAGCAATCCGCCAGAAACGCCCGGATTTGTGGAAGAACAAAAATTGGCTTTTGCACCACGATAACGCCCCTGCTCACACATCGTTGCTTGTGCGCGAGTTTTTGGCCAAAAACAACACACTAAGAGGGGCAGTGCTGGCCCGTCAATTTGCTCCTTGCTTTATGCCGATGGGTAGCCCTACTTTGAGGCGGTAGTGTAAGTGAATCTCTCTCTCTCTCTCTTTATATGTATATACGATGAACCGGACCCGCTTCCGCAGAAGCCAAGCGAGCTTCTGGATTAGCAATCGCCCCGCGCCGGCACCTCTGGCCTGGTCTAGCCTTCCTTCCTACGTATACTTGACGTAGCTTATCTGCTGACCTCAACTTCATTAAGCCACGCTTCTTGCAGAATCGGGTGTCTCTTGCCCCAGATGCTGCCGCCGGTCGACTTGCTGCTGCCCTGGTCAAGGTTCTCGCATTTTCGGCCTAAAGAAGAAGGATGGCTCCGCGAGGCTTATAGCATGCTCACTCGCAAACTGGAAGCTGGCGGAAAATATTTGCGTTTTTGGGAAGTGGTCTCATGTACATACTCTTCGTTTGCGTCACCGAGACCCATTGCCATCCCCCGTTTTGCTTGCCTATTAAGAAGTTAGTTAACTTCCTCGAGATACCCTCTAAACTTATGATACTTAAGTGACGGTGTTCTGGGTAGCCACACCGACACAGCTCTGAATTGCGGCAGCTCTTGGCTCTCGCTCGCCACGGAAATCCATACATGGCTAAACAAGCGGTTTCTAGTTACCATAGAGGCGATGTTGAACCTCAGCTTATTGCCGAAGCGGTTGATTTCCTCAGACAACGCCTGTTGCTGGCCCGTTCTGTCCTCGACATGGGAAAATGAGCACATTCTTTAGCTTATTCGACTTCTATACGCAGCCCAGCCTGTATCAACGTAATAGTTGCTTCTATCGCGTCGAGTGTTTGATGGCCGTGGAAGGCTTCTCTCGCAAATAGACTAGCGCATTTAACCTCGTAAAGACGCATATATATATATATATATATATATATATATATATATATATATATATATATATATATATATATGTACAAAAGCACATTTGCATTCATTTGGTATCTACGCAGTTATCGCGCTACAATCGCACTGCATTTCTATATAACCAAGGATGTCATAACGCATATCTAAATTTAGTTCGCTAAATATAAGTTCTTTATCTGCGCGTTAATTTGTGATTAAATCAGCATCGACAACAGCAATAGAATGATCTGCAGTTCTTGGATTTCTGATAAACATTAATTTTCCCGTTCAGACTTACAGATAGTTTAGCATTAGACCTTATTTCTTAGGATAATACGAGCTAACCGCGGTATTGACTTATATCTGTGTTGCTTTGCAGGTAGGCTGTTCTTAGTTCGCCTCACCGCATTCCTGAGGCTTAGTATGAAGACCTTATGACACTCTGTGGTAAGTTGACCGCTTTAAGTAAGCGTGGTACGTAGACTCGATAACCCAGTAGCTATATCTACTATTAAGTGTGCATATAAAGATGTAGAAACATTGTAATGTTTTTGACAATATTGAAAGTAGAGTTATTAGTTTTGTGTCGACGCAATTTCCACAAATTTGCATGTGTTCCTCTATACTCATTCACCGGTTCGCGTGCGTCGAAACACTGTTTTTCTTAATCGTGTTTTTGTTTTTAATTTATTGTCAGAGAGAGAGAGCGGAATTGCACGGTGTCAGGTCGGGTGAATAGGCTGCGTGCTTCACCAGTGTGAGCCAGACGCGGCGAGAAAAGGCTCGCCTAAGAGAGGCTTTAGGGCTCTATCGGGTGAGCGAAGCAAAAGCTCTCTGTACACATTCTACAGTAGACCAATAGCTCGTCATTCTACTGCCCTCTGTCAGTTCAACCATAGCCACAATTGCATTCCTGAGGAAGAAAATGGCGACCACCAGCTTGCCAACCGACCGTTGGCGCTTCACTGTACTTGAGCAGACTTGATAAGAGAGTCGTCATAAAGCTAAACCCAAACTTGTGACGAGTCTCGAGAATCGAAAAATCTAGTCCTCGCATGAATTTTATCCGAAATTCTCGACCTAGAAGGATATGCGCTACGCCGCTTTCTTCCTGTGACAAATCACGAGGTACCCATCGAGCAGATCTTTTGATAGGTCCGAAGTGGTGCGGGACCTTATGAAGGGTCTTGGCCCACTAGTCTCCTCTAGCGTTTCATATGTTATGTTTGTGTTGACCAGTCATAGCCTTTACATAGGCCACATGTTTGACGTCCGTGCTCGTTGTGCAGGTTGAAATGTCCACTTTGAAATTTTCAATATCATCCATAGACACTCCCCAGGAGTGGAGCTTCAGCGCGCTCAATGGTCGATCGAAGCACTCTTGTGCACTTAACTTCCGAGCTGGAAGTTTTAGAAAAGAACAATACGCCGCCAGATAGTTTTGCCTATGGCTATTGTCGTGTTGGCCTGTAGGATAATCGATTCAGGGACATTTAGAGAAAGATAAGGCTATTCGACAGTGAATTTGTCAAAAGAACTAACTCACTCCTTACTGAGTGGAAAATTTTCAAAAGCATTTCCAGATCCTCTCACACAACTATATATATGACTTGTTTATTATTTCATTTTAGGGTTAAAGGAAAATGTGATTAACTAACTATATTAGGGCTTGTGATGAGCGCTACCATTCGAGCTTATCCTCGAGGCAGCCCGTCACTGTGCCCATTATTGCCGCCGCATTCGCCGCGTCAAACCGCCAGAGATAGCCGCTGAAGTAGAAAGTCAAGAGCACTTTTTCTCTCGTGTCTATCATGTTCGAATCTATATATATATATATATATATATATATATATTTCACCATACAATTGGTAGTCGTTAGTCTCATGTTTCACAATGTGACTATGCGGTCTCACAATATGTCATTAACTTTAGATTATAAGGACGGAATATCTTTATCCTTCCTCAGAGACAATAGTATGGTCGCGTCCAATATCATATTCTCCACAGAAGCTACAAACACAGCATTCCATATTAAAACAGTTCAGCTTCATACATATGTAATCTTGGTGCCCACGCCAACGTTCTTCAGCAGTTTAGCGAGCGATTCCTTTACATGGCTTTTCTTCTATCTCTGTAAACAAATGGTAGGGCCGTCAATATAGCTCCCAACTACATATTTTAAATTTCTGTCCTCTCTCTATTCTCGATATGAGCTCTCCGCGCTATTCTCTCTCCGCTCGTCTCTACGGCGCAAGTCTTACCGACACACTCCCTGATAGCTTTAATACATGCTTAGCATAGCAAGCTTTCAGTCCTGTCTAGACTTTTTAAATGATTCTGAGATAGGCAGTATGTTGCTTCAGGGAGCGCTTATACTTAAAAGCAATATAAAGCCATCTTTAAGCCCACATCATTGGATATTGCCTAATAAAAACGTTTCAGACTTGCCAAGCCAGTGCTCTGATTTTGACAAGTGCACTAAGCGGTTACATTGTGTGTTGCTACCCTATCGCTTTGACCGGTGGTGATGCGTCGAATTGCCTATTCTCATTACTTTCGAAAACAGCATTGACAAAAGGACTCCAATATGTGACGTTAATGAGATAGTTTTCACTGAAATGATGGCCAACATTTTCCGTATCGTGTGTTTTTATCGCGTTTGCGGATGACGAAATTGGAACGAGTGGTACAGTTCGCACTGTAACCCGATGCGAGCTATAGGAGATTAGTCAGACATCATAGAGTTATATATATATATATATATATATATATATACATCTAATTAGTTATATATATATATATCTAATCATATATATAACTAATAAGAGTTATATATATATATTCCGTTCACCGCCCGTTCACATGAGTAGTTAGCTGCGGACTATGGGCTGCCGTCCTCTAAGCTAATCGGTGTCGATGTCGTTTCAAAATCGGCGCCACGCTTTCGAAAGGAAGAGAGACCGCTACGATGCCATCGAGCCAGCCCAGTGAAGGCCAACGCCAACCAGCAACAGCAGCAGCAGCGCGGCGACGACGATGACGACGACGACGATGCGTTAACTACGCGAGTGGTCGTTCCTGCGTTGAGCGCCAGCATTAGGCGGTATAGAATGACGACTGCGCACACGACGTCGGGCGGTGGAGTTATCCGTCAGATTGCTTGACAAACTGTGGACGCTAAACCACGATCGTCGGCGCGTTGAAACGCAGCCGCTCGATCGATGCGCTCCAAAGAGCGTCCAAATACACGGCGCATCATACACATACATCGACTTCCTGTCGCTAATAGATAAGTAGAAAGACAGTAGATATCCTTTCTTCTCATACATACGTATATACGTATGTTTGGAGAACGAAAGAATGAGAGAGAGGGAGGGAGGGAGGAAGTGATATAGAAACATGTATATCATATGGGTGAGCAAAGAACGAGAGAGAGAGAGAGAGAGAGAACACTAATCGCGAGCTGACTGATATATTCTAGCCCGTGGGAAGTCCGTCTAGTGGTAACGGTTAACTATATACTGCTGCATTCACTTCCTGCACGAAAGTTCGTTAAATTCCGTTAGGCTTCTTCCGTCGACGCCGTAAGGCGTGTTCCGACCATTCCCTTAACACGGCTACGCTGAGAAGGTCCAATTTCGCCTAGTGGCGGTGGAAATCATTGACACTGACACTGGCTTGGGCAGGTAGGTATCACTCAACTAGCTGCCACAAAAATCAAGAAAACATTAGTTGTAGGTACGCAGGGGTAAGTAGAACATGACATTTAAGTGCCCCGGATAGGAAAAACATCAATGTTATGTACCGATAATTAGTAAGTACGCGCGCGTGTACAGCAACAACTACAACAGCAACAACAACAACTGAGGAGAGACTTTTCACTTGCGTTCTTAATACACTTAATTATTATTATATGTATAGGTCTATATTGATTTAATCGGAGAGAAGTTATTAGTAACACAAGCAACAGTAGCAGCGAGACATCAGTGTAACAGACAGAATTATTAGAGCATCCCTTACACTAAGGTGCCACAAGCAGAATGAACACTAATCACTTCTTTTTAATTACCTAGTGGTCGCAGACTTAGTTTGTGTAGTCGTAGTTGTCGTAGTAGTAACCATTTGTATTGTTTCGTGACGTCGTGGTGCTCGAAATGCTGCTGCTGTTGCTGTGCGCTGCCTGCAGTCGCTGATTTCGTCCTGCTGATTGAGTTGTCGCATCGATAGTTCGTTCAGTCGGAGCAGCTGAATCGAAGCGTGGCCCACCGTCGCTGTCACGGGCAGAATCGGCCAGAGGTTTAAGGCTTTGTGCCATCCGTTAGAGGCGACGAGCACCCCGTCGATAGTCGAAGCACGAGAAGCACAATAGAGACAACGACAACAAAACACGAATGTATTGCAGACGATGCGGAGTCTGGTCAGAAAGGTCCAGATGGCACTCCAGTAAGTTGCGTATGTCTTTAGTTGGCGCGGAAACTTTCCTCGTGGGGTAACAACAACAATTAAGATATCTACAACAATAGCAGCAGTAGTAGCAGCAGCAGCAGCAACAACAACAACAACAAAACCAAAACCGCGAAGCAAGAACGAGGACAACCTCTAAGATAGTAAGTAGTACAGCGATAACGTTGTGTTAAAGATTACATAACATTACATAAAATAATCACCTTTTTATCCCATGCAAATGTGTGTGCTTCCAGTAAGCGTTCTCCTGCAAGAAGAACGTAACTAATCGCCAAATAGACGAGCTCTATTTGAATTACTATCTCAACTACTAGTCAATCTACTTTAAGTATATACATAGCAGCGAAAAAAGAAATCCTTTTGTTACCCTACCGGCTTCAACGAGACTAAGTCCTGTGTTGACTGAGGCACGGGTGCATACGTGAATACGTGTGCAAAAGTCTGAACGCTTCAATACGCCCTCTTAGTTCCAGGACCGTATACAACCCACGCTCGTTTTTGCGCTTAAGTCTGCAAAATTAGAATTTTGAGAAAAGCCCGACTTCGCTCAACGGGCCGACCTCTGGCAACTCGCTATACAGCGAATGATCAACAAACTCTCTTACCAATGAGGTTGTATTTACATGCCACTCTATATACACAGCACGCTTCACTTCATACCACCCGATAACTAATCGGTAGCTCTGCATAAATCATGGGTACGGGCACGTAAAGCATTATGCCTTAGAATATTCGTATTATCTTGTTTATATATATATATATATATATATATATATATATATATATATATATATATATATATATATATATATATATATATAAGGTCTCCCTGAAATGTCTAGAAAGCGAAATGAGAAAGTGTAGAGCTCGCGTAAGTCAATATTTTTTCAATGAAACATAGTATATAAAATCTACTAAAATCTATGACACTGGTATTGCCTGACATAGGAGCACAAAATGTGTGATTGCAAAACAACCAGTCGTCATATTCAAAAACTAAGTACATCGTCGTGAAGCAGAGAACACGCCGCTGAACATTTAACGACATGGTCGTTTAGAAGACAAGTCGCAAAAAAGTGAAATTCTTTTATCATAGGCAAATGCGCATTTTGGCACCAAATCTATAGCAATACGAGCCGTGATTGCGGAGTAATTGTTTTTTCGGCAGCCATATCGAGATTGAGTGCATCCATAAATGACCTAGAGTGATCTATTTGATAAAAGGAGGTAATTTTTGCATGCATAAAGTCTCGACATGACCACCAGAAAGCCATAATTACTCCTCAACTACGGATCGGATCGCCGTAGATTTGGTACCAAAATGATCGTGAAATGCGCAATGCGTGTTTAAGGGCTGGTAATAGTTGTAGGGTTATGATTTTAATGTATTAGACGTGAAAGCTAATAAAATAACTTAATTATTTGCGAATTCTCTTCTAAACGACCATTTCGCATCTAGTCGGCGTTGCATTGTATGTTGGAAGCAACACCTGTGTCACGGACTTTAGTGATATCACCCTCACTCCAAAACAAGACTTCTCAAAGGCCAATTCGCGTTTGAAGCTTTTAGGTAATGCTGGACATCTCTTAGGACTATTCATTCAGGCACAAATTTGAAGGACAAAAGACAAATTACTCAGCTGTAATAAAGTGTGCAAAAATAAACCCAAGATATGAACCTGCGTTGTTGTGCGCGAGGCAGCTGTGAAACATGTAGATCCCTTGTCAAACAACAACAGAGATGAAACGACGGGGCGGGATAAAGCCCTGCGTATCCGGGCGGCTGTCTGCTATAGCACATTCATGGAGCCCTGCTAAGTTACTCAAACATGACGAAGATCACGCACCAGACAGACAAACACTCCAAACGCCAGCTTTTGCCAGGTTGCACCTGTTATTGTTGTTGTTGTCCTTGGTGCACGTCACCCGGTCTAACACACGAACTCGCAGTGCCAGCGCGATGATATCGTTTCGCGGCGAAGTCTCTCTAGGTTTAGGTACACAACCTGTGGAAGCGTCTAGGGGACTACTGCGCTAGTCATGGTTGCCCCCATCTACCCGTTCGGTTCTAGGCGGCATCCCCGCAAAAAAAGTGTGTGAAACCTGGGGAAAAGGGCAAGATATTATTATGGCATCCGACGACACTACAATAGCAAACGTGTTTAATCAGTTTTGCTCGACGTGTTTGTCTGCTGACACGGAGTGCCCTGATAGATTTGTGTTAGCTGAGAGCTACTTTCCTCGTGGAGCGACTGAAAACTCTTTGTTTAGCCAGTCCGTACTCCAATCGAAGATCGCGCATTTCCTACGCAAAACAAATATGTGCTCAGTTGCATTTGAACAAAAGTACTATCCCAGCAATTGCGAAGAGCAGCTAATGTTCTCGCTGGCCCGGTATCATATCAGATTAATTTGTCAGTTGCGGTCAGTTAATACCCTAAAACGCTTACATTATATCGCGTCATCCTGCTTTTTAAATCTGGCAACAAATTCGAAAAAAACTATTGCCCATTCAGCATACCGGCCCTAATTTTAAAGATATTCGAGAAATGCACGTTTGAGCAACTCTTGAACAATGCACTCAATCGCCGAGATGCGGATTCTGCCCAAAAATGTCCACCACGTCGCTGTATTAAGCTCTGCAGAAGAGAACCATCAAAGTCTTGAAAGAGGAAACGGTTGCTGCTATCTTTATTATTTCGAGAAAGACGTTTGATATAGTCGACATCAATATCCTAATTATGCTCAGTGTCTATGATGCTGACTAGCGTGCCCAGTCGTGGGTACGTTCTTTATGTCGGGAAAACAGCAAATGGTGCAGATGGGGCAGAGATGTTCAGATGTTGAGAACATATCAATTGGACTGGCTCAAGGAAATATCGGCGGCTCACTGCTGTTCAATGTATCTATCAGCAATTTATTTGAAGTGCCAAAGCACGGCCGACTGACCCTATTTGCTGATGACACTACAGCACTCGTTGTTGGCGATTTCCAAGTGAAGAGAAGATGGCTCACGAAGACCTTAAACGACTGTCAAATGGGTTCAGAGCCAATTGATTTTTTTTATGAATTGGTCAACGACCGGTGTTATCCAGTTCGTATCGCCTAGTGGTGCTTTAAGTATTAACCATGAGGCATTTCAAAGCGGAACCGCTTTCCTGGCGTGATCAATGAAACAACATCCGTAGGCGTTGTTTTGGATCCAAGTTATCGTTTGAAATTCATACAGATCATGTTTGCAACAAAATTATAGGGAGCTGCCGTGCTCAAGAGCGGTAATATTCTACCCTGTCACTGTCTGTTTGCTGTGTGCTACGTCCGCGTCCAAGACGTTCCCAACGTCAAGTTGAAATTACTTATACGCGGGAGTCCTTGCATTATAAATACGTAGAATTGTCGATCTGCCCTACCCTCTACAAATAAAGATGTCTGTCGTTACTGAGATCAAACGAATCTTAATGGGAATTTATCCCATCCTGCTCAATCGTTCCCACTCGACATCAACCGTGAACACAAAGGGATCGCGCACAGCTTCTAATCTTGTCTGCAGCTTCATATAACCAATCTCATCTCCCACTATCAAACGTCGGTTCCACGTATTGGAAGCACAAGCAACTTATCCTTTGACATTATTTAAACAAAGTGCCAAACAATACTATTTTTTGGTTTCTTATTATAATATCATCCGAATATGCTAATAATCATAATGAAATTATACAAGAAGGACAAGAACACATGTAATATAAACACTACATACTCCGATGCATTTGAGGTGCTTCGAACTTCGGTATAAATGTAAAACCTCTAAGTCGGTCTACCCGAAGCCAGTTGCACGTACTGGACACATAAATAATATGTTTGCTTGGCGTATGCCAGGGTGATACGATGAAGGTTTCTAACACCTGTTTTCCTGTCAAACGTGTTAAATTGGCTTACTTCATCTACTATTTTGTGTACAAAACAACTCCTGTTATGCAAATAAAGGCGTTTTTTTATTTTATGATCTATTTTATTTGAGCAATGCTTACTGAGAATAGATCTTAAACCATACAACTAACAGTATGTTTAGCCCTCAGCGCATTAAAGATATGCCTCATGGCGATTCCAAGCCCGTAGAGGACGTTATAGATAGTCAATAGTTAAAAACAACCTCCTTAAGGTATTTTTAATTATAGATACACAACCTGCCAACGATAAATATATATATATATATATATATATATATATATATATATATATATATATATATATTTACACGGGAAAACTTACCTGGTCCTGATTCCAGACATGGCCTTGAAGTGATTACTTACTGTTACTATCAGCTGCTTTTTCTAACATATACTTTTTGGGCTGAATCCCAGCCAAGATTTACCGTCCAAGGGGACTGCCTGTCGCATTGCTTCATAGACGGACCCCTATAAATACATATGTGCAACGGTGGGGCTCGAACCCGCGCACCTATCTGATGTCTCCTCTGGCCGCGAGGCGCAGGCGAATGCACCCTCCACGCCACCCGGCATCTTGCGCGTTTCTTTAATCTAATGGTGTATCGATCGGTGAATCGAGGTAACTTTTGAGGTGCCATTTATAAAGGCAGGCGATGGGTACGAACTACATCGATCTGTAATTTCGTAGTGGACATCTTGCTGATGAGTGCGGTAGTCCCCCGCCGTCATGATTGCTTGTGGTTCTACTGTTTCTTCAGGAACTTCTTCCTACTAGCAGTTCAGCTATGATGCATATTTGACGCGCATATGACGCGCATAATGCCAATTATGACAATGATGAGGGTTAGGAAAACGAAAACGACGCCGGCCATAACACTCGCAGCGATGAGACTTCATTAATTTCCGGTGCTTGCTGTGACATAATACGAACCAGCACGTACCAGCAACAGTGGTGGCAATCGCTCTCGCCGTTGAGGTGCTAGATGAGGTCCCCGTTGAAGTGGTCGTGCTGCCAGTCGTAACCTCAGTAGCACGTTTTCTTGTTCTGTTCGTTCGGTAAGTCCGACTAACACCACCTATGTTGCACCTGAGCTCCTATGGATATAGCACGTGGATTCAACGTAGACGACAGCAACAATAACTACGTACACTAACAACAACAACATAAAACAACAGCAACGTGAAAAAACAGCAACAATAGCAACGATAACAGCGATAAAATGACAGCAACAACAATTTGAAACGACTTGCAACAAACAACAACTTGAAATTACAGCAGCAGCAACAACAACAGCCTTAAATGACACAATGAAGATAACTTCGGATGATTAGGACGACGACCTCGTATAATCCTGCGCACGCATTCTGACGTGCCTGATGCATCCCTTGTTGTTCGAAATTCGAATTGCCCAATGTCCGCTAATCATGCTGAATACGCTGCAAGGATGGCGCTCTCTGTGTCGCGAACCGCCGCTTAACAACTTTACCATGAGTAGTAGCATCGAACTATTTCACTATGCTAGCACTAATAAAATAATTATATGCTCGTTTGATGCCAAGTATTCCGATTTGGCTAATGTGTAAATGTGGTGGCCAAGCTACCAGGGTGAACATTTGTAATAATCATATCATGTATATAAAAAAAACACCAATAGATTTTGGTGCTAGGAATGAAAATACAACAAGAAGTTGATAACGATCTTAATACGTGTTGCGTTTTACAACTTTTAAGGATAGGGAAAACAAGTTACTAATATATATTTGTTTATTATTAGTGCTAATGGCTTTACCGTTTTTTTCCAAAATATACCTTATGTATCTGTAATATGAATGAATGACATATTTTCTAGTACTTATATTACGCATACAAGTAAACACAAGAACAGCGTGATACAACAAAACGCTTTTATTTGTAATACTTGACTCAGATGAGTTAAAACGTGTGTCTGTATCGTTGAGGAAACAGCGTATAAAATAGAATGCACATTTATTTCAGCAAAATAACAGTAAACCGTATGTGAAACCAGTAATGGAATTCTCTCTCTCTTTACGATATTGTTCATGATATACGGAGTTTGCCGAAGGTGCAGAGTATTAAGCGGGCTATAATAAATCCTTTCAACCTCCCTTGGACTCTCACCTATGTGTGTATGTGTCTGCGGAGCGGCATAGTAGTGAAATAGTTTAGAAGGACAGAGAAGAGATTTTTACCCGATTGTGCCTATGCAGGACTTTCAACACTACTTGTTCCAGGATTCGATAGCTCCTCGGGCCTTTTTGTGAAACTTCTCCGGCTTTGTTCGGACATGGCTGTATTTTTATGTGGGCCTTTGTTTAACAGCACATACGTTAGATATATACACTCCTGACATGTACGAACACACATGCACAGTTAATCCTCACGACCGAGATCGAACTTGCAATCGAAGGTCACACCAGAGGGTCAGGGAGGTATTGTGCACTGGCCGCCCAGACTATGCCGCCACTCTATAGACGGCGGGCCAGATATGCTCGTACGCATAGTTAGTCATTGGGCGCAGCAGCGGCGTCGGTCGCCCGATGAAGTGACGATGAAAACTTCATCGGGCCGCAGGCCTCATTGAGTCCAAATATAGGCTGCGTGGGGGAGTGAGGAGGCTGCTTGAGGGGTGAGGAGGCTGGTGTGGGGTCGATCGTCCTCGAACGTCGAGTTCTGTCGAGTCGGGCGACGGACACCACCCTCTGAAGAGGTAATTCCCTAAGCGCTCGGGATTACCGAATCCATCTTGTCAGAAACCTACCTATCTACCTACATACATACATACAGCTACCGCGCAAACGCCACAAAGATGCTGGCCGTGTAACCAGCGTCGTGTCGTCTCATTGGCGCACAGACGAGCTTCGAACTTTGAGCGCGAGCGAAGGCTTCAAGGCCGACGAGGCTGGCGTGTGTCGATATCCCTGTCGGTAAGATTGAATCGAATGTTCTTCTGGCCAGACTATTAAGTGACACCGACCGAGTTGTCTCTACTGGTTTGCTCTGCTAGAATTGTGGTCTCTCAATTGTCGTCTAAAGGTCAGTTCGATAAAGAGAGACAGACAGAGAGAGAGAGAGACAGAGAGAATGCGGGATAGAAAGATCAAGTAGACTAGCTCACTTGTTTTCTGATAGTTAACCTCGATCTTGACCGCTTCTACGCACATTTATTGAACGGCAACTTCAGATAGCAGTTTCATCGTGACCATATAATGGTAAGCCTGTCTGTATTTTTAGAGGAATTGCACGTATAATAAGTGAATAAACAATATATATATATATATATATATATATATATATATAGAGAGAGAGAGAGAGAGAGAGAGAGAGAGAAAGCACAACATGCTGTAGACTATCACAGCACTATGCCTTATAAAGAAGAGGGGGATATTGCTCGGTAAGCTGGAAGAACACGCTTAATTTGTCAGCGAACTTTAGCAAGTTGCGCAAACACCCGTAGTTAAAAATTACTAACCTGTTGTCAGTAATCACCTTTCTGACTTCATGTATGGTTGGTGTTGACAACAATCAATATCAAATGTCTTTCAAACTCGTATTGCTACATTATAGCATTATAGTTTGCGAGCATACCATTACGTTCATAACGCGGTGTTCGTATCTGTAATGGTAAAGGACTCGTAGTGGTACTACCGGCAATTTAAAATAAAACCAAACACTGTTACAATCGGTATCGATCCCTCACCAGCATCATCGTAAGCGCGATGAACGGCAAATGTTCGACAAGCAGCACATACCATGGCTCTGTTTGAGCCTATGTAGTTCTCTGCTGCTGCTGCTGCTGCTGCTACTGCAGCTAGAGATAGATGTGATCTTGACTCGTGGCTGCCCGTAAGATGAGTTGCTAAGTTTTAACTTGAAAAGTCAATTGGAAACCAACAGTTGATCCGACAACGTTCGCGAATGTTGCTCGGCACGCCTCGAAGGAGGTGGGTTCTTTCGTCGTGGTCGTCGTCGTTGTTGAAGCTCGCTTACAGTTAAATAGGAGAGTCTCTGTGTGCAGGTCCTTGAAGTTTAGTTGTTACAGTTAACTAGAAGCTTCTGTAGGTAGTTTGATGCGGGACACTGTCTTCGTGTATGTGCGGCAGTGTGGCTTCGCTGAGGTGTCTACTCGGACGCGACGTTATTTGAGGCGGCCTGTTTGAAGTGGGGTGTTGTGACACAGGCAACAACCCCCAAGACATCAACGACAACAATCACGACGACCACTCCAACTACCTGCTGGGAACTTCTGAATGGCGCGTCCCCTCTGGGTAGTGTGGAATCGCGGTCGTGTTGTTGTTGTTGGTCGCATATCAATAGCCACTTCAAATTAGAGTCTACATACCGGCAAGTCACGTCTACAAACACACACGTTCTTTGGCCGGTAGGGATGTGTGTTGTCCTCTCTGCTTAATTCCCAATCTCCCGATTGCTGGCTCTCATTCTTTGTTGCTTTTGCTCTCGTTCTCTCTCTATCGCTCTCCGCCTCTCTCTCTCCCCCCGTCCCTCTCCCTGCATTTCTATATGTCTCGGTCTCTCAACGTTTGGTTACTTCTGGCTGAAAATCTGGCTTTATTCCCCCTATAGCGACTTATCGTCACATTGTGCTGGCCTTTCGGAGCTCGTTGGCTATCCAAGCACAGATAGACGACGGCGACGAAGACGACGACGAGGAAGTACAACACTTCAATGATCTCTCAACGCGCAACGAGCCTTACAATAACAATAACGACAACAACAACAATCATCATCCAGGTAGGGAAGGGGGGCTGGGTGGAGACTGGGGGACCATAAGTACGCATCTCTTAAGAACAGTCATAATTGTATGCCAATAACTATGAACATAATAGAGCCGGACATCAGTAGCGAACATTTGATTAGAAAGTAAAGATCTTCTTGCTAGAACCGATACAATACCGATGCCAACACAAAATTGCGACCCTGAATAATAATAATAAAAAAAATAATAATAATAATAATAATAATAATAATAATAATAATAATAATAATAATTGTTGCAGTGTGCCGAGAAAAGACCGGTTGTATTGTCGGTTTCATGGAATAAGAATTAGGAGCTGGGAGGAGACAAGGAGTGCACGTTCACGCCTCACAATTGTAACTTTTAAACAATGAAGATAACTAATAATAACACTCGTCTGCCGTGTTGTTTAACTAACCCACCGGTCTGTTGTTCAAGAGTGACAACATGCTGGCTCAAGAGCTTAGCGCGCGAAGGTAGACAGGGTGTGATTCGGGATCAGCGCGACGCTTCTGCTTCGTGATCCGGGAGACGACGATGATGATGATGATGATGATGTTGTTGTTGTTGTTGTTGTTGTTGTGTGATCAAGAAAGCCGGCACTGCGGACAACGGAACCAGCGTTTGGCCTCGGCTGTGAAGGTCCGACAATGCGTCAGTCAAATCTCTCTCTCTCTCTCTGCCTCCCCCTCTCTCTCTCTCTATCTATCTTTCCCTTTCTCGCACAACGCCCATCTAGCTGTTTCAACATGTTTTGGCCAAACCGGTCAGACATCAATCACCTCCTTGTACGGACGGCACTGGTGATTATGGTACCATTGGTATTGGTGGTTACGATACCCACAACAGCTTTTGTTTTGTTACACGGCAGAACACGTTGACCGACTGTGCAGACGCAGCTCAATCTTCAAGCCCAAAAAGCGATGCATGACACAACAACATGTAACTCGCCTGTTGTTTCGCCCATCGTCTTTGGGACAATACGAATAACGCAGGAAAAACGGCACGACCGGATTGATGAATGATTGACGGATTATTATTATTATTATTATTATTATTATTATTATTATTATTATTATTTAATAGTGAGGTTCCAACGTATTTTAACTGCTTTAGCAACAGTGACTTATTTGCTCATCCAACGGCAATGCCGCTATGAAAGCGGCATTGTCTCAAGCAATGCAAGACAATAGTTGTCTCAAATCTCTTTTGCGCTTGTCCTCCCTCATTGCCTCGCTTCGGCTCGCCGGACCTCGTATATAGTAGACCTCGCCGCTTCACCGATGATAGGCCCTAATGTCTCCATATTTATTGGCACGAAATTATAGCTGTCTTCGAGATCTGCGCAGTTACGTTTTTTCTCTCTTTCAATCGGTCGTACACCGCTGCCCACCTCGTGCTTACAGAGCTATGAGCAAGATCGCAGGTATCGATGCGGTGCGACTACAATTATGTGTCGAGTGGTGGCATTATTATTATTATTATTATTATTGTGGAGTGTATTGATATTATTAAGTTGTTTGTGAGTAGGAGCGCAAAAAAATGCTTGTGTTTTTGTATAAGAAAATCACTAGATGTTAGCAAAAAGCTAGATACAAATGTTGAAGAAAGAGGAAAAGAAGGGACATGCGGGAGGAAATGAAGCCACAATGAGCACATAGTATGGTACAACGTTTAAATAGCCATCAAAAAGAAAAGCAAAACCATGAAGACCACACGCATCCCTCAACAAAGAGTTTGGGATGTACAAACTAATTGAAGCTGATCATCGTTAATGCGCATTAGTTGACCTGTTAGCAGCTGTCGCGAAAAACTCGTAACGCTAACGTAAATAGGCGAAGCCGGCGCTCGTGCACCCCTTGTGCAACATCCCAAGTTTAGCTCCGTCTCGCTGAAAAGCTCGATGGTTACACACATACTCTTAACAACCTTTCGTGGAAATACATATTCGATACCCTCCACAGGAAAAAACATCTCGTCCTATGTTCTTAGACCGCCATGTCCAACTGCCTACGTTACCGGGCGATCCCGTTCCAAGGGTTGATTTTTAATAAGATTGCTCCATACTACATGGCATATGACGACGTGCTGCGGCTGGGGACCACGGAGCCAACTTCCTTGCCTACTCTGACGACCTCGTCCTCGTCGTGAGGGACGTGCGAACTAGGCAACCCCCGATGTCGCACACTGGATACGAAAAGCGGGCTTGCCTTGGCCTACTTTATACTCCGGCATACCAGAGGATGAGCGCAGAGGCAGCGCTAGTATTCGTTCGTAGACGATTCCCTGTTATCTCTAAGCGGAAAAGCGCCGCCGTCGGTAGGAAGACTGTTCAGTAAAGAAGGAAAACGAGCGGCAGCGTAGAATCACCCTACGACAGTAGGACTGGGATTGGGTGGAGGAGGGTAACCCAGTTTCAGAAAACGTTGACCAAGCATCAAAGACTGGCCAATCGACTCGGACGATAACTAGTTCTCCGCACCCCCCAGGTCCTGAAGATGAACGGGGATTTCCAGTCCTGCCTATTCAAGAATGAGAAAGCTTCCATTTAGGCGTGCATCCGCTGAGGCGATAGATCTCGAGGGCACGCCAGAATTCACGATTCGGAGGTGTTCACTGCATTGACGTAACAGCGCGCCCCCGCGATGCTTTTAACGCGGGCAACACCGAACAGGCCGGCGGCGGACCTAGCCAGCGTGTACAAGTCAATGGAGGGTCTCTGCACCCGTTGGCCAAAATTGCGGAACATTTTTAAAGACGTTTAGAGTTTATTTTCATCATTTAGAGTTCCTACTGCAGCGAGTATCGATCGAGCTTTAGCGAGGAAACGCGGCGTCAGTCGAAGGGTCCCTTCCCTCCGCCGAAGGGTTCCCTGAGATCCCGTAGGAATAAAGATGTTCCTAATACTATTTCAGTTAAATAAAACCTCTATCTATTTTTAAAGACGTACTCACGACCATGTCCATGGCAAATAACCGCCGAACCATTCACGCCCCTTAAACCTCCGGGGAGCAAGCTAGTTTGATTATTAGAATCATTTGAAGTTCCCGGTCGGTGGGGTAGGCACACGGCCGGTATTTAGTTGATTCAAGCTCTACACTGCCGACGCACAGTCACATATACTGTGGTACCCGTGTGTGCAAATTGTATTTTTTTCAGTCACTCCTCTATATAATAAAGTTCGGCGGAATAAAACGAAAGTAGTTTCGATCGAAATTATTGTAGAGCAGTAGTAGTACTAGAGGAAGTCGTAGTAAGGGTGCACAAAATAGTCGCAGTGAGGGTACACAAAAATAGTCGCAGCAACATATATAGTATAACAATGTTTTCGTTGTTGTTGCTGCTGCTAATACTGCTATTGCTGCTGCTAATATTGCTATTGCTGGTGCTAATATTGCTATTGCTGCTGTTGTTGTTGTTGCTGCGGCTGGTGTTGTTGTTGTTGCATGCCAATGTACCAGCAGTAGAGAACAAGAAGAAGGAAAGAAGAAACGGCAGCAGAGAACAAGAAGATGAAAAATAAAAGGAAACGCTGCAGAAACCCGAAGAACAGGAGAAACAAAGACGCCTCCAGGTCATTAACCCAGCCGTCTCTCTATGTTTTCTCGCTAACTTAGCGAAGCACGGCAACCAGCTGTGGCTCGCAGCGGAGAATGTGGCAGTTAGTTAGCGAGTTAGACAATGGTTAAAGAACGGCTCTCACCCCTAGTAGTAATAAGAGTTCAAGTAGCAGCGTCAGCTGGACAACAATCAATGATCATGTTAGGACGAAATTGTTTAATATTATATTTTTCTCACATATGTTCTACTACACGTCACTAAAACTATAATAGTATAATTTGCATTAACTCTACCACTTGCGTGCGAATGTGTTTTGAAAAATATATTTATTCAACAATCGATGCTGAAGAGGTGGATCCATAAAGTAGCTAGCCGGTGGTTGAGCCAGCGACGGGAGAGACATATAGTAATACTATTTGGTGTTTTTTTTTATCTGTGCTCACCGTATTTCGCTTACTAGCTTTGTCTAAATTGGAAACCATAAAAAACCATTGAACAGTGACGGATCCCAGATCTGGAGCCACGACGCAATAGCTTTGCCACTAAGCCACCTCGCTCGGCAGACATAGTATAGAAGAAAAACCTCATATATAAAATAGGGAAGAAATATAGCCTGCATCACAGCGTAGAGCAGAACACGAGATGTCAAGCGTACATGCGGGTTAGTGTCCCGAGACGATATACACGATACAGCGAATGCCGAGGAGGACCGGAGAGTCTCTATTCTCGTTTAGCCCTGTGTAAGTCAAAATTAAATTAAATTAACAAATTATTAATTATTCATTAAGATTAAAAAGAGAATCATTTTCAAGCATTTGGCTGATTCGAGAATACAGGTAGAGTAGCCAGCAGAATGCGTTGGAACGCATGAAACGCGGGTTTTGGCGCTGGGATTCTCGCCGCGGGCCCCGGCTGATGGACGGTGAGCGACCATTGAGACAACAACTATCGACTATAAGACGACGACGACAACAGTCAATTGCACTATTGGGGGTCATGGGCGAATCTACAGTAAGTTTCCTGAGAGAAATTGGGAAAAGAGCGGCAAGTGAGAAGGATGAAAAAAGGGCGGGAGAATTTCTGCTGCAGAGAATATCCATTGAAGTGCAACGTGGAAGTGCGGCCGCGGTGGTAGGCTCGCCGCTCTCAGGCAGTGGTCTACTGGGGTTGACCTAATTTTGTAATACAAGTGTACTTTAGATTTTCATGAAATTTCATGAAAAAATGCACTACTACATGCATACACTATATGATTCGATACCATGGACCATCCGACGCAGCCGCGGCTACCCGCGTACGAGAAGAACAAATGCGACAAATGCGATGCTGACGACCGACGCCAATAGCACCACCGGAAAGCACTGAGCGCATCGGCCTCCGTCAGCGATTCGCGACCACGCCATAGGACGCCATCGCAGCGCATAGCAAAGCGCCGGCCCGCGACAGTCAATAAATAGTCAACCAGTGTGCGCAGAGCCGCCATCACCACCACCACTACACGTTGTGAGAGAGTGGACTGCACTTCTCGTGCAGAGTAGTGACGAAGAACAAGAACAACAAGAAGAAGAAGAAAAAGAAAAATAAGAAAGAAGCGTCCATGGGGAACCGTCAGTCAGGCGAACGTCTGTCTCGTTACATCGTGGCATCATTAACCACGTGGTTAGGTAGTCGTTCCCTACGCCAGTCAGCCAGCCAGCCAGCCAACAGTACCTGGTTAGGTACTTCTTTAACTAGCTCCTAAATCTGTCAGCTGTTTCTCGCATCGCTGACCAATTGTTGCTGTTGTTGTTGTTGTTGCTGCTGCTGCCGCGATCGGCGTTGCTATTACTGTTGGTTGCTTTTTGGTTCAACCATCCAACCCCTATAGCTAGCTAACGTAGTTGTTGTTGTTATTGTTGTTGAAGATGATGATGCTGCTGCTGCTGTTGTTGTTCGTAGAACAAAATCTGGCGCCATCATCGGCGGGTGGTAAGTGTGAGAGAGTGGGGCCCCTCGAGGGGCACCGTCGAATAGCTTCGCATCGTCATATATGCTTCGGTTGTTAGTCCTATCTTTCTTTCTCTATCTATCTCTCTCTCTCTCTCCCACACACACTCATCTCATCTTGCTTTCATCCCGCTTGTGCCGAATAGGCTTTTTCTCGCGCCAACTCTCTTTCTTTCTCTCTTCGCCTCTTTGATGCCTCTCCTTCGCGCTCACGCCTCCTGCTCTTCCTGCCTCGGTGGTACAGTAATGGAAACGACGGCTTCTAGCGCTGGTCCCTGCTGTCACTGCCATTTGCGAGCGATTCGAGATGATGATGATGATGATGAGGCTGATGTTGATGATGCTAATGTTGGCGATGCTGATGTTGATGATAATGATGTTGATGATGGTGATGAGGTACCAGACGCCATTCAACCAGCCAGCTAGCCAGCCAAGTAGCTAGTGGAACGCATTGCGGCCTCGTTTCACAAGAAAACAACCCCCAACAACAGTAACAGCAGCAGCAACAACAACAACAGTAACAAAAACAACAACAATACAACAACAGTAACAACAACAACAGTAACAGCAACATCTTCGTCAACCCCCATGATCACGCGATGGCGACGTCCGTTCGTCCATCTATCCATCCATTTATCCATCGGGAACCAACCCTCAGAGCAGTTGACAGCCTAGCAGCCTTCATCCTCCTCCTTCAGCCATCGTCATCATCACCATCATCATCATCAGTAGTAGTTCGCGCTGTACTCCCTGTTCTACATGCACTTCATGTACTACTAGTTCCTCTCTCTCTCTCTCTCTCTACCAGTACTCTTACTACGATTGCTAACCCTCGAACTCCTACTACGACTACTACAACTTCTCCTGCTGCTACTTCTTCTACTACTAGATCGACCGACCCCGACTCCGACTGCTGCTGCCGGCACTGTATCGGCCTATCTAGCACTAGCGCTACTACTAGATCGATGATGTACACGACTATCCAACCAACCAACGGGCGGGACGTGGAGCTCCAACACGGCAAAAACCTATCCGAGAAACACACAGTGGAGCAGCACTCAGAAACAACTGAACGACAGCGACGAAGGCTGAGAGGGGCGGGGGGGGGGGGGGGGAGGGGGGGGGGGGCTGAGCAGAGAGAGAGAAAGCGAGAGAGAGCCATTCGAGACAATGATGTACCCATATAGTATGCGAGCTGCCGCCTCTGCCGTCACCATCGCTCGCTCCCAGAGGTACTGTTGGTACTGTTGCTGCTGCTGATGCTACTGTTGCTACTGCTAATGTTGTTGTTGTTGTTGCTGTTGCTGCTGCTTACGAATCTTGCTATGCATTGGTGAGTAGAAATGAGTAGAACATTTTCCCGGTGATGATTAGTGGTCGCTACTGCATATTGACCACACATATTTATATATATATATATATATATTATATATATATATATATATATATATATAAATATATATATATATATATATATATATATATATATATATATATATATACCTACGTACGGTATGCACGTAGGTGTATGTATGCATACATTCCTACACTGCTGGAGCTTTTAACATTGTGCGCGCACGGCGGTGTTAGACACTTTAACAGATTCGACGATGCACTTGTCGATCAATCGGAGATTGTTTCGATCAAAATGTATATAAAAAAAACAATATATATATAATTCTTCTAAATTATAATGAAATAAATCTCTGCAGTATATATATATATATTGTGGAACACATTTTAGGGAAGATTAGCTAAGCAATGTGCCTAGCGGGGATATATATATATATCGCGGAGTAGTAACCACAGCTGCAGCCGCAGGGGTGGCCGCCGCTCAATGAGATGATTCGTCAAGCAAGACGAAGAGCGTTAGCCGTGGCTCTGGCATATACTCTACGTTGCATCCCTGTATATATATATATATATATATATATATGTATATATATGGTGAGCCCATGATCTATACACGTACGTATGTTAGCGAGGCGAGCGAGCGCACATCTGTGGGTGAGTGGGAGTGTGGTGTATGCACTTGTGTGTGCGAGTCGTGTATGGTTCGCTATTTACGTCTGGCGTTCTTGGCGACGGCCTTGCCAATTTGACGACCCCCAGTAACGAAGGGAGACAACAGGATCGCCGCCAGCCACCGCTGACAGGTAGAAGGACAACGACGAGGATTGCGTTTGGCGTCAACACCGCCATTGTGGTTGTGGTTACAGCTGCTGCTACTGCCGAATTTGATATTGTTGTTTGTTTTGCCGTTTTTACTACTGGTCTCACTTACGGTTGCTGTCGTTGTTTTAACTGTGGTAGTTGTTGTTGTTGTTGTTGTTGTTGTTTTTACGATTGTTGTTGTTGTTGTTTTTACTGTTGTTGTTTTTACTGTTGTTGTCGTTGTTGCTGTTGTCCTTCTCGTCTTGCTGTTATGTTCCTTGTCGTCTCCGACGACAACAACATTACCGCCGCACTCCACAACCTCGTATGGTAGAGAAGAACGCAACTCAACGCATGTGCATTGACTTGTCTACTAGTGCTCGTGCTTCATCTGCTCTGAATCGCTGTTGTAACGTTCGTACTCGTAGTATTAGCAGTACTGCTCAGAACAATAGACTTGCTTTCATCTGCCCTTTTCTCGGGGGGCTGTCTGTTCAAGGCAGTGCACGGTAAGCAGTTTTCCTTGGTCGGTTTGGAGAACGTCGTGAAAGCGATAGAGAAAGAACGAGAGAGAGAGTGGAAAAAGCAAAATACCAAAAACGCTCCCCTTTTTAGTGGATGTAGCTCTACACTGTCGGCTCTCGATTGTAGACCATTATGAGCTAAGTTCGTGATATCTGTGTGCGTAACGCATTTCCAGTTACTCTCTTAACAACAACAACAACAAAAATAATAATTGTAATAGCGGTAACAGTGTATTTACAGCTTTATACAGCTTGCTGGGCAGGCGCCGCCGCAGCTGACGGCGACCTTAGTGAGGGGAGGCCTCACTGAGGTCGTCGTCAGCGCCAGCGGCGGTTACAAACACAGACGAATCTCATCGGAGTATCGTACTGTACAATATCCTCGCTTAGCCTGCATCCTAAATACCGACCTTATTCGGCTTCAGCACCAACAGCATCATTTTTATCGTCGGATCATCATTATTAGCAGCAGCAGCAGCAGAATTACCGCCATCGTCGGAACTCGACAACAATAACAACAACAAAAACAACCCCTTTGCATGACACAGACCGGATCACAAACTTCCATACCCATCTAGTTTCATTGATGCGCCTGTCGTGCTCAACAACATCCCGCATGCCGTTTTCACTTCTACTGCGCACTCTGGCGAAAATGTGTTCGTTTGGCTTGTTCGACAGCACAGTAGCCGCATTGTGCCTGCCACCACCGATTGTCGACAGTGGGGGACAGCGTACGGAAAGCTGAAACAAAGCAATGCGAATACGAAGCAATGCCTCTGTGGTTGATACCGCACCGTTCGGCAGGTGCAGCAATATGCATATATAGTAGTACAGAGAGAGAGAGAGAGAGGGGAATGCCAAATAGGAAAACCCGAATTACCGTTACGGATATAAAGGCTATATATATATATATATATATATATATATATATATATATATATATATATATACTGCGAATACGAGCAATACCAGCTTGAACATTGTCATAGGCCAGGCTGCCTGCTACGCAGGTATAGAACATAGAAAACAGTATCTAGAAAGTATAGACGTATATATATATATATATATATATATATATATACACGAGTACAACATACTTTGTTGAAAAATGAAGACGCAGCTCGGTGTGGGAAGCAGCCATGCGAGAGATGAGTTGTTTTATTGGATTTAGCTCCATTCTGCCAGCTAGATATATATATATATATATATAGCTATATATGCGTCTGACAACCCGCGCGCTCCGCTGGAACAGCAGCAGGAAAGTCGGCTAGCAATCGCCGCTGGATTAGTGGCGAACGGTAGCGGGAACTTTTTGCTTTTGGATGGAGCTCCGGAAATGTTGTTGTCGAATCGCGCGCGACAACAGAGAGAGAGGGGGGGGGGAGAAAAAACGTCGAGAATCAGCAGCAGCAGAGCAGAAGCAGAAAAAGGGGTCGACAAAGGACAACATGAAGAAGTAGAAGTAGAAGAAGAACAGGAGGAAGAGGAAGAGAAAGAAGGAGACAAGTGAAAGAGGTCGGTCGGTCGGTCTGTCTGTCGGTCAGTGTGCCTCTCGAGCGGAGCTGTCTGGGCGGCAGGCGCATGCGTGCCGGTGGGAGATGTCTCTCCACCACCACCACCACCACCACCATACACTCGACTTGCCCTTGCTGGCCACAACAACAGCAGCTTCGCGATTCGCCCTCCCTCGTGGCGAGAGACACACACGGCCGCGCACGCGAAGGCCAGACGGGGATGGCAGGGGCCAGATGATGATAGTGGTCGTCGTCATTGTCGGCGTCGTCGGCGTCGTCGGCGTCGTCGTCGTCGTCATCCTCCTCCTAGCATTGGATCGTTGGATACATTGTAAACGTTGGCTAGCGGCCGCCGCCGCCGCTGTCGCCTCCATTCCAGGCTGGCTGGCTGGATGGCGGCTGTCTGCGTTTGCGGGGCTACAGGCCGAGAGCGCCTATCGATATCTAAAGGGCGTTCCGGTGGGTGCTTTCCCTTTTGGTACTCGCTCTCTCTCCGTTTTGCGCGCTCTCTCACTCTCTCTCTCTCTCTCTCTCTCTCTCTCTTCTGACGCTCTCCCTATCTGCTCGCGCTCTATCTCCCTCGTTCTTGGAACGGCAGCGCCGTTAAAGCGCACTTTCGTCTATGCACAGACAGGTCCGTTCTCTGTTCGGCTTTACCCTATCGAAAACAGTCGGAGCGACGCCAGCAAAAACTCTATTGTGTATATATATAATATGTATATATGTGCGTATATATGTATATATATATTTCCAGTGCACACGTTCTCGGGAGACAATTGTCGCTCCTATTTGTATTCTTAATAAATTAATACCCCTATGTATATATATATATATATATATATATATATATAGTAGGTTTAAATTAAAAGGTACGAAACGACACTGAGCATGATTAAAGTCTGTACTCAGAAGCAAGCATCAGAGGCCCAACTAGCACAACCTTTACGAGTCGAAGGATTCCCTGATCCCAGATTTCCTGCGGCTGTAACAGAAGCCAATTTTCTACCTGTGTCCTTCAGCTTGTCGTGGGAGTTGAAGCGCCTCCTTTCGAGACTCAAGCTGCTGCCCACTTGAGCTCGGCCAGCACACTTTGCGTGGCCCTGGAAACGTGTGGATGCGCGTTATCGTAGAGTGGACGGAGTACGCCCTGAGTGAGTAGCTCAGGCCGTTTGCTCTTGATGGAGCTGCGTACGCGTTACTGTTAATGTTTTTTTTTGTTTTGCTTGAGGATTTGTTTGAGGGGCTCGATGAGTATCGAACCTCAACGTCGAAAAATACAGTGAGCATCATCGTGAAGGCACAGATTTGAATTTTCAGGTAGTGGTGACTACAAATGCTTCTATTGTGTGCTGTCGAGCTTTGCCTCTGGCACAAACTGGTGGCACCAACTCTCGTCCATGGCGATCTGCTCTAAAAACGCGGGCTCCTTATGATACCGGAACAGGTGTTGCAATATTTGCCCTATACGCCCTATTGTTGCTTTTGCGGTTCGCTGAGCTTCTTAAAAAGCCACTGCGCGCACACACCCTGAAGCTAGTTGCACCAGAACTTGCCGATCCGCCCTCGTATATGTAGGTATGTATATGTATATATATATATATATATATATATATTGAGAGAAAGAGACATGCCATTGCCCGAGGTCATATTTTATCCAAGAAGCTAGTTCTTTATAAGCCTCAGACAGTCATTAGTCACCTCTGATGATTGGCGTGCTGCGGGCGGGGGCTGGTTGTGCGAAGACAGCGAGTGTCACTAAGATTTAAAGTAATTGAGTTTGCAATTTGAGCGTTCGTGGCGAACTCTCGAACTGTTAAAGGTCCGTTATCGCAAGAAGCTCTGGGCAGGGGTACGTCGAAGTCGGGCCGTTCACCTGTACATCTATAAATGTATAAGGTTTTCCAAGATTTGACGCCCACGTGTCTTTGCAGATAATGTAGCGCCGAGTGCGAAAAGTGTCACCTTGCTAGGTGCGCGGTGTGTGTGTGTGTGTATTTGTCATTGACGTCACGGGCTAAATTGAAATGCTTTGCAATGATCAAGTTTACGTGCACTTATGCTTCTGAAAACTGCCCTTTTCCTACGGAACATTTTGTATATATATATATATATATATATATATATATATATAAATATATATACATTGTAAATTTTGTTTGTTTTGCGCCCAGCCAGATTGCTGTTGCCCCACTTTAATATTGTTTCCGCAGGGGATTTTGAATTTGCCGGCGGCAGCCGTTTAAACATCCGGCAACGCTTCCGGTCAGATCCGGCGGCACGCCTGCGGCCTGCTGCTGCTGGAGCTGATGCCGTTTCGACCGCTGCCGATCGATGTGATCAGGATTGGATCCCCATGGCGCACAGGGACTACTAGGGTTGTATCGAGTACGCGGATAACCGCGGAGTAAGTTGTTATTGTTGTTGTTGTTGTTGCTTAGTCCGTTCGGCCCTCCAAAGCTTACGGACGGCGGTAGCAGCGTATCCTTTCTTCTCATCCTTGACCTCGTCAGCGGTTGACAAACGTCTGTCACAAACAGCGTACTACACTACTACTACTTCTCGAGAATCGGCTCCAAGTGGCCACCGCTGCCGCAGACGGCCAGATAGATAGATGACCATGAAATACGTCGCATGTTTACCTTTCGCCATCTCTCGACGCGTACAATCGCGTGTAGACGGCTTTGCCTCTGCTGCCTCCGCCGTCGTCGCGGTCCCCGCCGCCGCCACAGAGAGGCGATGTTGTAGAGTGGAGTGAGAATAGGAAATGGCTGCGTGTACCTCGATTCACGTTCTACTGCGTCGTTAGCTCGCTCGAAAGCGACCATGGCGACACTTGTTACATACACATCTAGGTAGCTTTGAGTCGACAGCAGGAGCTGCTTCAGTTCTTGTACGCTCGATGCTGGTAATGATAATCAACTTAGTAACAACACCTTGTACGATATCAGTCCAAAGTTTATATATATATATATACGTCAATGGCAACTCTATTCACCTCTTGAACTCAACTCACATTACTTTCCCATTAGCGGACTGCGTTGCAGCCGAGAAAAAAAAGATATATATATATATATATATATATACTTATATATACATCTCGGCCTCAGCGCAGTCCGACTATGGGGAAGTAATGTGAGTTTAGTTAAGGAGGTGAATAGACAGAGTTGCCAGTGACGTAAGTATATGCATCGTGCACTTCCGAAACCTCCCACATAACGACAAAAAAACAAAACAAAACAGAAGAAGGGTGAAATTGAGTACCAATCGGTGGCCGATGTAAGATGGAGCGTCCTCCTCGGCGGCAAGAGCAGCAGCAGCAACAACTACAACAACAATAATAATTACGAGGTCACGGGCTAACGACCGATCTCTGGCGTCTTGCCGAACAGAATACTACCGAATATTCGTATTGTTGTTATTACTACTCTTCGTCCTATTACTATTGGAGTTGGCGGGGTCAACTGTGGCGGGTAGGTGTTGTTTGTATAGGGGGGCTGGCTGCACGCTGGCCTCTCGGTCGTCGGGGGAGTTAGTTGTCATCGGAGAGGACATCGAGGACACCGCCGGCGCAACCAGGCAACGACAACACAGCGCTTGAGGTTGAGCTACTTTTGTCGCCATCGCTGTGCCATTCGCATTTGTTCTGTGCATGCGAGTTTCGGCCGTCCACAGCCATGTCCACCTCTCTCCCCCCCTCTCTCTCTCTCTCGATCGCTCTCTGCGTTTTGACTGCACGCGCGTGCGTAGATGGCGCCGTTGCACACAGCCAAGACATTGTGCACGTTGATTCATTGCTCCTTTCTGTTGTTGTTACCCAGTTACTGTGGGTGCCAGTCACCAATGGCCCGCCGCCTATCGAATTACTGTCATGAGTCATATTGTAGAGGGTATTTGTAGTCGCAGTAGTAGTAGTTAGTAGTAGTAATGCTAAGATCCGTAGCCGTGGAAGTTGTAGTAGTCGTATTAGTATTAGTGTAAGTAGGCGATTACTACCTGGCGGCGGCACTAGCAGGCGATTAATTGCAAATTGAGTGTCGCCTAATAATACCGATCGCGGCAGGGGGGGGGGGTACTGGGGGTTGGGGGTTCGAGGTCTGAGCACAACTAGAAAGAATAAACACAGCGTGCTACGCCCATAGCCATCTATGAACATATACATACGTATACATGTATATGTATGTATGCATGTATCTATACGTGCACGCAAGGATACTACTGCACGTAATAATACATACACGAAGACTCCACGTAAATATATAAACATATATACTAGGATAATGCACCTATATATATATATATATGTGTATATAATTTTTGCAGTATGCGTGCGGTGCCACCAGCATCCTATCCAGGTTGTGAAAGTCTTGAAAAAATGCTGCCCTTCAAAATGATTCGAGCGACTTCATAACTGTGCGATGCGACTACGAGTCTGAACTGACTGCAGCGGTGACCCTCGTTTATGAATTTATTGCTAAGTTTTTTCAATTGAATGTTTGCTCTTACGTAAGTGAACTTTTATGGATCAATTCGTCGCCCACTGCGGAACTTTTATGGATCAATATATCTGTCGTTCACCGTTGTCAAGCGTCGTATATGTGCACCAGCCTGCAATAAGAAAGTACGCCTAACCGAGCAGTCGCCTTTCGTCTGGCGACTATTCATGACGATAACTTTGCGGCAAGCTTTTTGAAATAAATTGTATATATGTATATGTGTGTATATACAAGAAAAACAAATTGTTAGCAGGATGGATTTACAACCAACAGATGGACAGGAAAATTGGCACGCGAGTCAACTTTTGCTCAAATTTTAGCTCGTGCGGTAGCTCCTTTGCTTTAAGTCAAATAACACGCAAAAATGCTGATGCAATATTGGATGTACTGCGCCGTAGCGAATGCTCGTCTCTTCCGCTATTCCGCACAGCTTCAATCGGCGGTCAGTCATCGCGAGTTTGTAGACTTCTAGCACAGTTTTCCCATCCGAAGCTGATTTTGGCCGAATAACGGTAATCTACTGATTCATCGACTGATAAAGCGCTAGCACAGTCCATGGCTTGGACACACACGTTGTCCGCGCATGAACTGCATTGCATTGGCTGGCTGACTTCACGACGGGCTCGGCACCTCACTGAAACTGCCGCCGGGCTTTCCGCAACACATCCAAAGTCCATCATACACCAATCACCGCATTAATAGTTAATTGTTAGTAGTTAATTGTTGGTAGTTAATTGCCAGTCTTAGTAGCGCGTGCCGAGCTCTCTTCTCTGTCCGGCGCACTGAAGTCACTGACTGGCGTTTGTTCGCGTTCGTCATTCGCATGCGCGGGTCATTTTGGGCAGGATGTCTCGAGTGTTGCTGCGTTCGCGACAGTCGTTGCAGAAAAATGGCCTGCAATTTGATCGCAATCCACGCGCGCACAGTTAGTTGTGTGAGGATCCCGTATCGGAGTCATCGTCTAATGAATGATCCGGGCTGTAGGCGGCATACGACAACCCCATGTCGTCCGTCCTCTGTCGCTTCCGACATCCAACTCTAGTCCGAATTCGTGGCAGATTGTTTGAAGAATTTTGAAGATTGTCGGCTTCTTCAGTGTGCGAAGCCCGGATCACAGGGTCATAGAGAACAAGATAATACAATACATAGAAAACAAGTCAATCGGTAGTGGAGAAAAAAAACAGATCATTCAGAGCTGAAATCATAACTGGAATCACGGCCTGGAATTGATCACGTCGTAACCGTAAATCTGTTAGCCGTGTCAGTTGGCGCTGGTTGCTACAGGTAGGTGAAAGGACGCCACGTGTAATTAAATGAATGACTCAGCGTGTCAGCAGTGTAGTTTCTCATCTATATTGATAAGGACGACACTGCTACAGTCGTTGATTATGATACGAGTTAAAAGAGAGATATAACAGCACGCACGCGACAGAAGATGCGTACGTAGACATAGCGTGAATGAAAGCGTCCTTGGATATAGCCGGGCAAAACTGGTTACTAAAATGATAACTGCTAACAGTCAAGAAATTTGCACGCAAAACTACACACACGCCGGGGAAACGACTCTCTCTTATCGACTATACTCGTAACTAAGTAAACAAAAAAAACGTTCGACAGTTACGGAATGCTGATGAACTATGCAGAAGATGACGCTGCCAGTGTGGCGTAGAAAGGGGAACGCTGGTGTTGACTGCACTTTCCAAGGATGTAAGTCATAGATTGAGACCTTAACCGGGTAAGTGTTCATTTTACTTTGACCTTAGACAACGAGAAAGCTGCATTAGGCTGTGTTAGATAAGCCCAGGCTGCGGAGTTCTCTCCTTCGAAGCGATGATTCATTCGTTCTGCGAATTCAATTCCGTAGACGAAACGTTATTGTGTCTAAAGTAACATTTATATACTCGTTTTTTTTTTGTTTTTTACACTTGCACTCATTGTGGCGGCGTGGACTAGAGGACTAGTGCTCTAGTCATGGTTGTCGTCTACCGGAGTGTCGCCAATTCGATTTATGTTGTTGATCGAATTTTATTTGAGCGATTGAGCTCATTGAGAATAGATGATAAAGCATACTGCAGATAGTCAGAGCGGCCATGCTGCCACAAGGACTCTTGTGGAAACCCTAGACATGTCAACATGTCCGGCCCTATGTGTATTGAAGTTATGTCTCTGAATGAGTTCCAAGCCCCAAGTTAAGGAACGGAGGACAGTTGAACCGGAGTTGAAAGAAGTTAAAAATAATCTCCACGAAGATGTTTTGTTAATTCCAGAGCTGCCTAGGATAGAACCTAAGATTCCAGGCCTAAGATAGAACCGATCATGGCAAGCGTCTTGGTATCTCGTAGTTTGTTCTCAGACACAAACTTCAGTTAACATCTCTATACAAGTATATGATGCTTACACATATGCTCGTATGTATATATGTATATATATATATATAGTCTTACATTTATTCATAACTTCATAACACAATTTTGTCTAAGTGAACGTGTTCACATTCAGAACCTAGAACAACCTGCACCATGTATTATACACTGTTACATATACGAGTATATGCTCCCCCTCCACCTACACACACACACACACATCTACAACACGACGGCAAGGATAAGAAGAAAAGAACAGAAACGACCGAACAAATGAAAGAACGAGCCAGCGAGCGAGAGAGAGAGAGAGGGGGGTAAGGCGAAGGGGGAGAGGAGGCAAAGAAGGTGTTTGGGGTAGCAGGCTGCGTCCATTTCAAGCAAACGCCTAACCTAGTCGTTTGTGTGTACTGACCCTCTCCCACATCTCACACTGGGGGGCGCGGGGGGGGGGGGGGGTGTAGGCATGCAGGGAGGGAGAGAGCAGTCGACTTTACTACGGAATACTATTACTACTGCCGCCGCCGCCACAGCCACCCGCAGCAGCAGGGGGAGAAGGCAGAATGGGGAGGCCCGGATGGACGGGCGGCCACCCCCCACCCCAATTCTTTCACGCATCCGTCTATGGCAGACATACAGACATATATATATATATATATATATATATATATATATATATATTTATATATATATACATTTGGTACCTGGCTAGCTAGATCAAGCGGCTTGTTTGAAAGACGGAGACCGAGATCGAGAAGGGGAGCTGCGGTACGAACGGAGGACAACAGGATGAAGCGACAACAACAACTCTACCAACATTAACAGCAAAAGCCGAGGAAGACCTCACCATTATTAACTTAACCATCGTCGTCAATACCATCACCACCACTGCCGTCAATAGTTAGGAAAGCAGAGTAGTTAGGAGAGCAGAATAGTTCGGAGAGCAGAGTAGTTAGGAGAGCAGAATAGTTCGGAGAGCAAAGTATTTAATAGAGTAGAATACTTTGTACAGCGGAATAGTTAGTAGAGCGGAATAGTTAGTAGAGCAGAATAGTTAGTAGATCAGAATAGTTAGTAGAGCAGAATAGTTCGTAGAGCAAAATAGTGAAAAGAGCAGAATAGTTCGTAGGGCAAAGTCGTTAAAAGAGCAGGATAGTCAATAGAGCAAAATAGGTGTTAGTGAAGAAGGGCAAAGAGGAAAGAAAGAGAATTCTCGTCGTTTCTCGCTTTCTGTTAAGGATGGCGGATGTGACATTTTCGAAATAAGCGAGAAAGCACGAGATCGCGCCACAAAGATGGCAAGGCAACACTACTCAAACTACTGATACAGGATAGCGAGGAAAAGCAAACTAAGGGCAAAGAGAAAGCTTGCGGGACATCGAGGAGGATGCCGAGAGAAGCCTAGGTTTCGTAGCAGGCCGTCGTTGTAACAACCCTAGTCGAGAGGTCGTTGCTGAACCAGCGGTCGCCACTGCCCCAGGTGTGTTCGTGGCTGTACCAACATTTGTAGTACAACTCCGACTTTCTTTCTCTCTCTCCTTTCTCGATTTCTGCTACTATGTTGTATCTTCACCCTTTGTTTTCTCCAGGCGGCCTAAACCTATTTAAAATCAGTAATTCCTCATTGAGGTTAAACTAATATCCATAATTACACGCTTTCAACAATTGTAACAGTTAAGAGCATTTTACATTGTATCATGGCCATATGTGTGGTTTGTTTCCGAGTGTGCGTACCTCTGCAAGAAGAACGTAATAGTTAATCGCAAAACAGGTGACTATTTGAAACTATTTGAATTTGCATTTGCCTGGTAAGCCATTCACGAAGCAACAACAACAACAACAACATTGAAGCAGTTGGTTGGCTTACGAGCTCAGTTCGTATCTTGTCGGAGAAGAAATGCCACGCAATTCCAAGCCTGGCGGAGGATTAGTGGGTAGTTTGTGAGTCCCACACTAATTGCTGACAGCGATGCATGTTTACTGTGCATTCCAAAAATCGATACCACGACGGCCCGATGACTATCGGTCTGCATTTCTGTCTATCTAGATGAAAACAAAGGTAAAAAGAAGGTAGATGAGTCGCACAGGAACGAAGAGACGAGCAAACGTATAGGTATTATGGCGTCGTGGTCATCTTCAACGTTGTTGTTATTGTGGTTATTTTTGCTGTTGTTGTTATTGCTACTCCTGCGACGCATTTACGCGATTGGCGCACAGTTCCCTCTCGTCCCGAACGACAGCGGCCGAATGAAGGTGACGACAGCAATAAAGTTGGTAACAACAACCGAACCAACAACAACAACACAAGAACAACAACAACTGCAACAGCAGCAGCAGCAATAAGAGCAACAACAGCACTAAGAACAATCGTAACATCAGGAAGACGAGCACGCCGGCCAGCGCCAACGAATCGAGCGAATCGCGCGGTGTCGGTGTCGACCAATTCGCGGGGCTGCCGAGCTGGAGTAACAGCGGTTTCTGCAGCTGCTGTTGCTGCTGCTGCTGTCGCTGTTATTGTCGATCGACATCAGCTCAAGATTCTCTTCTCTTGACTTGATGACGTGTCCCCTTGCTGTTCCTTGCTCCTGGGTCTGCTTGTCCTTCCGCTCGTGGCTCAGATCGTTCTGCAGCTGCTGCTGTTGTTGCCTATAAACTATCCCTAAAACTATTCCCACCACCCCCACCACCACCCCCGCTACGGCTTCTGGCAGCGCGGTTTATACAACTACTACGCGTATAGTTGCTACAACAACAGTTGCCAGTTGAGTAGCTGTTTTTATAGTTCAGATTGAGCCCTGTCTTGGTCGAGCCACAAAACCTACCTCCGAGCGCTCCGTCGCCGCCGCTCTCGACAGGATGGTAGCAGTTTAGTATTATTAGTTGATTAAGCTTCGTCAGGCCACGGTAGAGAGTTTGGGCTGGGGGCTGTGCTGGGGTGGGGGCTGCGCTGGGCTGGGCAGGCCAGAGGGGTCGAGTGGCCAGAGAGGGTGAAAAGGGGCAGTTCGAAACCTCGAAGACTCATCTTCGCCTTCAGCCTACTTGTATGTCCTTCATCTTTACCGTTAGGTGTGGTGGTCTCTTGGCGGTTCAGTCAGACCATCAAGTTATTTTCTTTGTTTGTACCTGCACCTTCCGACCTACCACCACCGCCATCACCACATCCATGCCACAGACAATGTGGCATCGGTGCAACCGTGGGGCTCGAACCTATATGTCTCCTCCGGCTGCGAGGCGCATATATATATATATATATATATATATATATATATATGTATACAGCGTTTTCATACGATGTTCCATAACGTCGTGTCGTCTATGTATGTCTACTACCATCACTACTTTTTTTTTTTATGGAATATATGTTTATTTATTAAACGCACTCCGAAACAGGGCGATATTTATTTTCCAGATAAGTTGTTACAGCTGCGCGCTTAGCGGCTACTGCGCCATGCAAAAAGGCTGTTTACAAAGGTTGTTCGTACTACAACCAACTGACTGGTGACTATTGGTACTTTTACCATTGCTGCTGCTATTGCTACCATTATTCAGTATTAAGGAGAACGATGGTATTTTTTCGTTCTTACTGCTGCTTCTTTACTACTACTACTACTTACTACGACTACTCGACAATGATGACAATGTCGACCACCACTATAATTGCTATTACTGCTGTCTCTGTATAGTAGTAGTAGTTGTTGTTGATTGCTGCTATAATGATGATGATGATGATGATGATGATGATGATGTCTGGTGGCAGCGCGCGGCATCGGCTGTAGCAGGAGCAGCGGTAGTCGTGGTCGCGCGACCGTTTGAAAAAGAAGAACAAGAACAACAAGAAGAAAGAAAGGAAATAAGGAAGCAAGGACGTTGTCGTCGTCGTCGTCGTCAACGATGGCAGGGACAACAGCATCTAAAGCAACAACAACAACAACAACAATGACAATGACAACGACGACGACGACGATGACAACAGATGGCACCAGCAGGAGCAGCAGCAGCAGCAGGGGGGGAAGAGATGGACCACCACTACAGCTACTACTGTATTGCTACTGCCAACAGTACCACTACCACGACTACCAACAAGAACAACAACAACGACCACGACGACGACGTCGATGACAACAACTATTCGAATCGAGGGAAAGGGTAGATCCCGTAGTAACAACGACTCGATGGAACGAACATGGAACGAACACGAAGCATCACAGCCGCCGCCGCCGCCGCTGCTGCTAATGTTGGTGCTGCTACACAGCGGCAGCAGCAGCTGTAGGTAGGCAAGAAGCCGAGGCCAGCCGAGAGAGGGTAATACTGAGGGAGAGTGGCAGGGCTACACGCCAGAGGGGGAGGACGAGGCAGCGGAGGAGGCAAGGGAGAGAGAGATAGAGAGGGGGAAAACGAAGAGAATGGCGGCGAGAAGGGAAAGCAGAAGGAGGAAACACGGCGAGCCAAAAAGACAATAAAACGGGAGGGAAAGGAGGACGAGGAGGATAGAGAGGACAATGCGGAGAGTGGAAGACAGTAAGGGGGACAGTAAGAGAATGAGTAATGGGGGAGGGAGGGGGAGAGGGGAGTAGGAGGAATATAGAGAAAGAGTACGAGAGAACGAGAGAGAGGGGGGACAAAGAAAAAGAGGGGGGGGACCAAGAAAAAGAGGGGGTGGAAGAACGACAGAGAGAGAGAGCTTAGAGAAGCGGCGAGGGTAAGCTGGGGTGGTGGTGGTGAGAAAGAGCCTGTGGCGGTTGTGACTGGGACAACGACGACGACGATGACGACGACGACAACGACGACATCAACAACAACAACAACAACTACGACACTGGGACACTCGTTGTTCCCTAGTAGTAATGTAGGCAACAGCCAAGCCAGCTACCCTGCTACCACCAGCAATAGCAGCAGCAGCAGCAGCAATAGCAGTACAGCCTGCCGCCAAAGAAAAAGCAGCGGCGAGAATAGCTTGAGTAGGAATTGACGTAGTAGTCGTAGTAGTCGTAGTAATAGTCGAAGTAGTCGTAGTAGTAATGGTAGAGTAGTGGCAGCCGGAGGAGGAGAAGTTGCTGCCGCCGCCGCCGCCGCCACTGTAGTAACTGCGACAGCAGCGGTAGAGGCGCCAGGACGAACGAACAGTCAGCCAGCCAGCCAGCCAGCCGCCCGTACAGGCGCTAGATGAGAGCAAGCCCGTAGAGGCAGTAGCAGCGGCGGCGGCAAACATTTAGCCAACCATTCACCCAAGCAGCTAGCCAGCCTGCCAGATAGTCAAGTCAGTCAGTCAGTCAGTTGGTTGGTTGGTTGGTTGGACAGCCAGCAACCGTCCGTAACGCAGACGGAGAGAGGCTGGCAGCCAGCCGCTTGGCAGCAAGGCGGACGATACGAAACGCATCAATCGTTATTGTTACTGCTGTTACTGCTATTGCTGTGCTGCCGCTGCCGCCTCCTCCTGCCTGTCTGTTTGTTTATCTGTTTGCCTGTCTGTCTGCTGGACAAGCCGCCGCACGCAACCAGAAACAAAAAAAAACGTGGTCACCCATCCGATAGCGGGCGTCACCACCGTGGCAACATCCCTCACCCCCTCCCCACGCTCTGGCTGGATTGCCTGCCTATCGGTCTTGGCTTTGATCTAGTTTCTACGCTAGTTCGTATAACTAGTACTACTGCTGTCCTTACTAAACTAGTAGCCACTACTACTACTACAGCTACTAACTACTGTTGCTACTACTAAACTTGTAGCAACTACTACTACTAGTACAATAGCTACTACGACTGGCACTATTAGAACTACATTTAAGCTCGCTGACTTGCTCTAACCACAACGATAACACCAATACTACAGCAGCATCACCAGCATCATCTGCATCCTGCTGCTACAGCTGGTTCCGGAACTTCTTGTTGTTGCTACGGCGAACTTGTGTGTGACGGCACGACGGACAGGCAGGAGTTCCTCGGCGGAGATTCGTCGTCAGTTCGTTGTGGTCGCGACTGACGACGGGTTTCTGGCGTGACCTCTGCTGCATCTGCGGTCCTGTGTTCTCCTTCTTCTTCTGTGACACCGATATCTCTCTATTTTGCTAGCGGCGACGGACTATACCGATCGACCGACCCACCGACCAATTTATCTATCTACCTACCTATCAATAGCCGCCACTGTTACCACCAACGAAGACGACAACAACGCCACCACCGTCACCGCCTGACCAAGCGACTGAGGTGTGCCGTCCCGTCATCTAGCCACCACTGCCTATGCACTGGCTGCATACCTTCCTTGTGTACTTTTGCATTGTGCATTGTTGTTGTTGCTGTTGTTGTTGTTGAAGTGTTGCGCCCGGCAAACGGATACGGCTTACTCGTGTATGCTGACGCGTGTACGTGCGTGGATATGTATGTGTTGTTTGTTTGTTCGTTTGTGTAAGTGAGTGAGTGAGTAAGTGAGGCCGTATGGCTGTGTGTGTCTGTGTTTGTTGTTGCGATACGCTAGTTCTACTGTTGTCAAAACAGGAGCAGCAACAACAACAACAGCAACAACCATAGCATTGCATTACAACAACAACAACAATAACATCAACAGCTGCATGAACAACAACAACTACAGGAACAACAGCAAGAACAACAATTACATCTACTACTACTACTACTACTACTACTAGTAACTATTACTTCTACTACTTCGACGTCTACAATGTAGACGACGCACACTGGTGTGGTTTGCAACTACGGATACTGGCGTTTACAACTACAACTCGCTGGCCGAGCGCTTCTCCGCCTTACTACAACAACAACAGCAACAACACAGCGTTGCTGCCACGAATACTGTGTACCAACCACAACGACGACGACGACGGCTACCACTGCTATCTCATTGCTGCTCTACTACTGGTCAGTGTTGTCGAATCTTGTGGTTAGTTGGTTGGGTGGTTGGTTCTGCTTACGCACTGGTTAGAGAGGTTTTACAACTGGTGATGATACTTTGACGACCACTACGTGGCTTACAGGCAGCAGCAGCAGCTGCAGCACTAACAACAACGGCAATAACCAAGATAGCAACAACACAACAACAACTATAATAACAGCAACAACAACCACAACAACAGCGACAACAACAACAAACAAACGAACGATGGAATCAGCAAAAGGCGGATTGATCATTGGTGTTAGTTGCTACTGCGGTTATTGTTACATGGAGACCACCCAGCAAGCTGTTACTACTACTAGGCTGCTGTTACAGCTACAGTGGTTAGTACACATTGAGGTCAGGAAGACGTGGTTAAACAGTGAGTGGTTAAGGCTGGTCGATGGTGGCGGTGAACGCGTTGCGTTAGACCCGCTTCTACACTAAACGACTACCAACCAGTACTGCTTCTACTACAAGTACTACAATAGCAGCCAGCACGGTTGTACAGCCTGCTGTAACTGCCTTGTACTAGTTAAAACAAACTGCTGATAACTAGTTCAGCTGGTGCTGCCGCTGCTGGTGTTGCGACGGCAGGGACTTTTCCCATGCAACTGCCTGCTAGCACACCTACCACATTCGATACCGATAAGTGGCAAAAGTCGCACAATGTGGTAGTGTAGGGGTTATCCAGGTCACTGCTGCTGTTGTTGTTGATGTTGTTTCTATTAATGCAACTTCTGCAGTTGTAACATCTGTAGCCCTGCATTCGTCCTATCTGTAGCCCTGCATCTCTGTAACATCTGTGGACGTCGAAACATCTGCAGAAGCTCAGCTCGGTGAGAGAAGGGGCGCGGCATGCATCCAATGTGAGTTTGTGAATCCTGCCTCTATGCGCGTTCATTTGCGGCTTTGTGATCATCGTGTGTTGAGGGTGAGTCTGGGGCGCATCTTAAGGTGTCCATCTGTGCTGCGCCCCGGTACACCGTATGTGTGAAGTCAGGATAACGCGTGCCTACCATAACGTGTAGCCGCCATGTGTAGGATGTGCGTGAGCTGATTGATGGGCTGGCTCTGTGATTGATCAGCCAGCGACGACGTGGATCGAACAACGATCATGCTCCTCCACTTCTGTTCCCATCTGTTCAGCACAGCTGAAAAGCAGCAATAGTTAGGCAGCAGCACTGGATGGATGCTATTGCCGCTGCTGTGCTAACGACCGAGTGTTGCCAAAAGCATGGCTATTGCGGGCTGATCGTTGAACACGTTTCCCGATTCGTTGCAGCGGGGCAACTTTGCAACAACGTTGCAGATCCAGTTTCGGCTGTGCGGTTCGTTGTTCCCCGCTCATCTATCTGTTCGTTCGTTCGCTATTCTCGGCTTGACCTGGCTCGCGCTGCAGGTCAACAGCGACCCAAAACCAAACGGAGAACGGATGGCCGACGTGCTGCAGGTCTGCCAACGTCATCATCTACCAATGAGTTGGTGGGCAATCTGAAGCACTCAAGTAGATCAGTAGGCGAGAACTAGTGCGAGAACAAGACGAGGAATATGTGCGAATAGGATAACAGGGAGGGGCCAGCAGGACTACCAGCTGCAGGCGAACGAAGAGAAAAGAGACGAATATCGGGACCGACCAGAAGAAAGGCAAGTATAAGTCAGAAAGACGGCTGCTAACATCCGCGATTCGCGAATCGCAGTGTTAGCAGCTTCCGGTATAGGCGAGTTCACGTGTCCTGTCCGTCAGCTGCGCAGAGCTCGTGCATATGAGATGACGAATAACACTGGTGTATGTGAGAGAGAGAGCGTCAGATAATGTAGTGGTCGCGTAGTAAGCGTCATAATCGTCATAGAAACAGCAGCGACGACGACGACAGCCACAACAACAACAACAACAACAACAACAACAGCAAAGCCAGCAACGGAATAATTGCCTTAGCAATGAGTTCTAGTATAACTTCAACTACTGCTACTCTTCATAACTGAAAGTTTGCAGTTACTGTGCTGTTGTTACCCAGCAAGAATGTTGCCTGATTGTTGCTGTTGTTGAGTGTTTACACTCTCAACAACAGCAACAAAAGGAGGAAAAACACGATTCGAATAAGAGAACCACAGCAGCAACAGCAGCAGCAGCAACTACTACAACGGCAACAGTGTTTGTCATAGTTACAGTTTTTATAATGATTAGAATAATGTTTTGTTTAAACGGTACGCGCGTCACGTGCGAGCCACGTCGCCAACAACGCCTCGACTAGGTGGCAAAAGCATGGTACACTGCCCGCTGGAAGAGCGTGAGAGATCTCATCATTGTCGGTGTTTATTCATGATAGTGATGATGATTATGGTGATAGTCATGCTGGTGGAGACGCTTCAGCTGGCGTTACGTTCAGATGACAGACATCCTTTGCGTCAGCTGACAGACACAACAACAACAACAACAGGAACCATAACGACAACGACGACGACGATAACAACAACAACAACAATAATCATAACAGCAACAACGACAATAATATAATAATAATAATAATAAAAAAGTAGCATGAGAAGTAGTCGCAATTAGGAGTAATTATGTTGCATACTTACTGAGCAATTGTAGCCGCTTGACCACCGTGTTTACTTCTACGAGTGAGTGTTTTGTACAGTGACGTCGGCCGTCCAGGCGTCCACGTCTATAAACGTTTTTTGGGGCGAGTGCATCAACAAACAAGGTCACGGCCACGCTCTGAATGCGCTTCCGATTTGTTGTCTATCCTGCTCGCTTGACAATTATTGACAATAACAACGACCTCTATCTGTTTATGTGGTTGTTGTTGTCACTGCTCAGGCTCCTCCGGTTAGTGTTGTTGTTGTTCCTGTTGTTGTTCTTGTTGTTGTTGTTGTTGTTTTTGTTGTTGTTGGTAACTACGATGCTGTTGTGGATCAAAACGTAATAATTTGTTATCGCAGCAGTAAACCTGTTGTCGTGGTCAATCATTCGTCAATCAGGTAGCATCAATCAACGGTGCTTGGTGATGATAGCATCCGCATTTTTTCTTCTTCTTCTTCTTGTTCTTGTTTTTGTTACTTTACTTGCCAGCAGAGGAAATAGCGCGACGTGGTGCGTTCATGTGCGTGGAAATTCCATTCGGCAGAACTATCGGCAGTACCAGCAACAGCCTGAGCAATAACAACAATAATAACAACAACAACAACAGACAATGAAACAACAGCAACAATAACAACTAAGCAGCAACAGCGCGGTACCACTTTCCCGGACGTCATACACGGAATAGCTAGCCATAACATACAGTTGCCATAGAAGTTGCTCTCGTAGTCGTCGTCGTCGAAAGGCGGAACAGTAGAAGAGACGTAGAAGTCATAATACCTACCGGAGCGCTTTCAACGAGTGGAAGGAAGGCGACGGTGCGGGATTTACGGCGTGCGCGCGGGCGGCGGCCGCCGCCGTGTGTTGATACGTGTTTGTATTTGTATCTGAGCGTATGTGTCTGGGCGTGTGTATGGGAAAAAACGATAGAAAGAGCCGCATCTGTATGTATGTATATGTATACTTGTGCCGCTTAACTTCTACCACTGCCACTACTACTACTACCGCGGACAGATGTTGCCGTTAAGTTCGATTGATCGCCGGCTTGTCCCACTGTGATTGAGTAGCGCGTGATAAAGTTTCAGCGCCACGTGTTGTCTCCACGTGTCTGTGTGTGTGTGTGTGAGGGTACGGGCTCTATCGGATGATAATAATAATAATAATAATGCCTGTGAACACGTTCTCGGGAGACAATTGTAGCTCCATTTTTATTCCTTAATAAATAATTGAATCTTCTCGGGTGAAAAAAAAATAAAAAAATAATAATAATAATAATAATAATAATAATAATAATAATGGACAACATATCATTCCGCATGCTATCGGCTCTCAGAATCGGCGAGCCGATATGCGAACCACATATTTGCAAGGCCTGTGGAAAACCATTGGAGAAGGATGGCCTTCACTCATTGAGCTGCATCTAGAGCCAATGCCGGGCCCCTAGGAACACCACCGAAATAAACGCAGTAGTTCAAAGAGCTCTACGGAGAGTGGGAATACCTAGCATGCTGGAACCCAGACTACATGAGGAGAAAAAAAGGCCCGACGGTGTCACCATCCCGCCGTGGAAAAAAGGCAAATGCCTGGTTTGGGATGCGACAGTCTCCTGCACAGCTAAACGTCGTTCATGTAGTAAAGTCATCGAGTCGCTCAATGGCTTGGTGGGCGGATAACTGTATCGGTGGGAAAAAAAACGAAACGAATAGAGAACAGAACAAAACATGAGTAGAATGGTGTAGAGAGCAAAACAAGGCAGCGTTCGTCGAGCACGTAAACATATTGTAGTAGGTTCAAGTGATGCTAGTGTTACTAAGGTTGTTGTCAAGTGCTGCTAGTGTTGCTTAAGTAGATAACCGCTTAGATCAGCAACAAACACCGAAATTAGCGAAAAAAACCGTAATTAGCTTGACATGTGATGGTACCGGTTACTGGTCCCGCTCCAGTTCGTCTTGCGGGAGGCGTCTGCTTGCCCAGATCTGTCAGGATTGTGTACTATGTTACCAGCAGTTGTCTGTTTCTTGATGTTTCGAATTGCGTCGGTTTTCGCGAAGCAAAACCATTTGTGCGAACACGGCGATACGAACATAGAGGGACGATCAGAGACAACGCCGAAACCCGCCTAGGTGCTTATTTTTACTCCTTCTACGTATAAATCGTAACGTAAACTAGAATCTGCAATTCTTAGGAAAGGTCTCGCTTTGAAATGGTAGGGCGTGTCGGGATTTGGCCACAAACCCGCGACTCGTGATGCCAGAGCCATCGTCTACATTCGGTTCCATCGGATCAGCAGCCTAGTTTAGTAGCCAGCCCACGGCCATCATAGTCACCATCAAGAATCATTACGGTGCCACTACTGCTATGATAACGACACCGTAATGACATCTTTTGCCTTAAGCTGATCACCTGCTGCCACCCAGTTAGTTAGCGAGTTAGCGTTAATAACTTAATTGGAACTAGCTGGAGGCGAAATCACAAGGAATGCGGCAAATAGGGCCGTGTACATTCAGCGTCTTGCTCATATACGCAATGCACGTGTCTCTGTTTGAGGACGCCCGCCGGTGCTGACCTCAATACCATGGCTGTGGGTAAGAGCTGTCTCAAACTACGCAAGCTATGTAGTCTCAAGTTCGAAAGATCAGCACCTATCATCGATCTATCTACCTATCTATTATCTATGCACTATTGCAACCAATTGGTAGGTCGGTACCCTGCAAGCCTTCCGTTATTTATTATTCGTTATGCTTATACAGTAGTTATACGGCTGCTGGTCCGTCAGCCAGGGAAAACATCATTGGCTATTTTTTCCTCTCACGTCGCTGTGCGAATTTGCAATTATTGATTGCTGGCCTGGTGAGTTGCAGTTTTCCAGAGCCACAATCTCGTCAAACCTCGTCGAGAAGTTGATGTTGGAGCTCCACGAACCTGTGCTGGTGCTGAAGCCCGCAACAGCGTCTTCGACTCGTCCCTCAGGCGCACTCGTTTGACCACTGAAGTGGACAAAGTCGGACAAAGTTGAATTGAGGAAAGACCGAGTTCGCTCGTTCGATTTCTCGGTCAACATTTCGCTGTGCCGGCCCATAACAACGGCAAGAACAACAACAACAGCAGCAACATGTGTGCAATAATAATTTGCACCTGAAGCGCCTCTTATGTGCCTATCTGCGTGCGTGCGTGTGTATAATGAGAACTTCTGTCTCGAGCATAATTAAATAAACCAAATACCAAAGCATAATTAGATAAACGTCCACGACATCGACACAGTCATGACATGAATAGTTTGCGAGATATATTTCGACGAAAGGGAAATAGAAAGAGAGAGAGAGAGAAACTGCCGAACGGAAATTAGGGGAGCATGTTAATTACTGTGTTTCTTTCCGGTTCACGTGACCGGTCTTGCGGCTATCAGTCCAGTCAGCTGATCAAAAGAGTTGTTCTTGTTTTTGCCGCTGGTATTTCTGCTGTGTTTTTTGCTGCTACTGTTGCTGTCGTTGTTATTATTATTATATTATTATTAGTGATGCTACTACTACAAAAACCAGCGTCCCTTACTCCACCTTACCCTCTAACTTCTCGCAGGTGTTTAAGGGGTCATCGATTGCTGTTGTTGTTCTTGCTATAGTTGCTAGTGTAGTTGTTGTTGACGCCACAGCTGTTGTTGCTGCAGCTATTGTTAGAAGCCAATGTCGATGTTAACATTGTTTTGACCACAACTGTCGTTGTTGTCATTGTTGTTGCCCGTGCTATCGTTTTGACTGGTCGTGTTGTTGTACTTGTTGTCTTGTCACAGATGCTCTTGTTGCTGTGTAGTTTGGTTCTTGCTACAGCCACTCCTGTTTTTGTTGTGGTTGTTGTTGTTAGTTGCTGGTCCATGTAGGCAAGGCCATATTCATAGGTACGCTTACAGCGGTAACACTACTAGATCACAATGTCCACATCTCGTTCAAGCTATCGTCAGATTGGCGGTCGTTACAACTGTCGATTTCACATACACAGTCAATCCTGCCTATTGGCTGCCGCTAACGATATTGTGACCGTTAACCAGCTCTAATAATAATAATAACAACAACAATAATGTAGTAATAATAACAACGAGGGCTGCCTACTTTTAGAGATGATAATATGTACATAGATCGCTAGCTGAACAGCTATCTACAGCAACAACACCACCCACAAGAAGAAGACGAAAAACATCAACCGCAGAAGCAGCAGCAGCAATAACTACCATAACCGCATCAACAGTGTTATATATTTTTTGTAGATAAATTTACAAGTAAAACCACAACATTAAAAAGAAACATTTAAAAAACCTCTGAACCACACTAATCGGGCACTAGTTGTCAGCTGTTCAATTATACGCTCAGTAGCGTAAAAGGACAAACTATTATTACTTATTATTATTATTATTATTATTATTGGTAGTGTGCATTACAAGTCTTAATTATGCCGTGCGACACGGCATAATGAAGACTTGTAATGCAACGACTTGCCCCCAGCGGGCCAGTAGAGAATGTCAATATAGGGAGTTTGCACATCTGACGAACTTTTTATTGGTGCGTGAAGGTGTACCCGCAGCACGCGTAACTCGCGCGCCATAGGGAACAACGCTGGAAAGAGAGTCGTAGTTACTCCCGGGACGCGACGCTTGATTGACTAAAATATACTCATCCACACACAGTCACATGCCGCCGGTATACTGACTGCACAGCCATCATATAGATAGCGACGCTATCGATGGTATGTGTCCGTTATTATTCGCGCTCGTGTATTGCAATTTCGATCGCGCCAGGAGCCAGCGGTCGGTCCGGTAGGGTCATGACATCAAAGATCAAGGACGGAAGCGTTGTGATATTATGGCTTATCTCTTTTTCTATATATATTATATATATATATATATATATATATATATATACCGCTAGGCACATTGGCTTAGCTAATCTTTTGTAATATGTGTCCCACAAACATAATGTAATATACGAAAAGAAAAACAGAAATAGTCAGTTAATTTTTATTTATTATTTACGATAATTTACGTTTACCATACTACATTATTTCGACTTATTAATTACGATAAAAAAAACAGAAATAGTTGTTAAAAAAACAATATATATATGTATATATATATATATATATATATATATATATATATATAAAGACGCAAACTTTATTTTCTTTACAAACACGCAAGTATGATTGTTTTGTCGATAGGTTGACTGTAACTTCGCAATCGCATATTCAGTGAAAGTATGCCAGTATATATATATATATATATATATATATATTGAGTATCATTAATTTGAGAACCTTACACACGCCTAATGGACGCGTCGTTAGTGAGTCTCATTACTGCGCGATACCGAACAACTCGCCATTGTGTTTGTGTGTGTACCTGCAGTGAAAAAATATGTTAAGGTGAGCCCTAATGTAGTAGAGTGCCAACTTATATGAGTGCACCTAGCAGTATGCTATACGTTGCTTGTTCTCATAATGATTCTTAGGCAGATTAGTGAAGATGTATGTGTGTGAATGTAAGTCGCTTACAAATCAAATAGACTATAGTTTAATAACACAGCGTGGTTGGGTAACATTTTATACGTATGCATACGACACAATTAGTGTTCTTTCACATCACTCGATCTTCTGACATCACATGGCTCTTTTTGCTAAAATGCTGGACATGTTTCGACGTGGTGTTATAACGCTGTGTTGTAACGCACGTAACGCTGTTAAGAACTCAAATATACAACGACGGTCAAGCTTGCTGCACGTCAAGCTAAATGGCAAAACCTAAAACACAGCCGTTTTCCCGTTTCCGTTGTGGTAGCGATTACAGTTGCAATTGACTTTAGCATTTGATTAGACGGTTAGACGCGAAGAACGCCCCCTCTTACGTCTTCTCGTTTTTATGCTCTCTCTCTGTGTCTCGCAATATATTTCGCTCACTTTGTCTCTCGAGCCCAGCTTTCGGCCAGAGAGTTATCCAGAGTAATGAGCCTAGTTGCGATTACTGTATATATGCGATCGTGTTCGTATACTGTCTAGAACTGTTGTTCCAGTAATTCCAGAGCTTTATAGTAACAAGAAGCGTCGTAGCGTCAACATGACATATACCATATTGAATGAGTGCAGCATTCAAATTGACTCAATCTCTAGAGAGACTAGCGAAAGCGAGCAACATCCACCAATGTTTCGAAGCGCTGTAACCGCAATAACGTTATCACCGTCATAATTAACAGCCCGATGGTCATCGAGCACTGATCGTTATAGCAATCTATTTTTGTTTATAATAACTTTGTCATCCCAAATGATTCCAAATATTAAGAAATATGACCTGCTTTAAAACGGTATGTGTGGTGCCGGGGGTCTAAACATCCGTTCCGTCGATGACATCTAATAATAATGATTATTTTACCGACAACTATGTTAGCGCGTGTTTTGGGAGTCTACATCATTGCAAGTCTACCTTGTTTTGTTGCCATATTACTTAGCTAGTCAAGATTTAAGTCAGCTTGTTATTGTAACACATACACAGACTTAATTGTTGGTGACCATACCATCATCCATTATGTGGTCTACATGCGTATATATATATATATATATATATAGGTTCTTTGTATTCTTCAAGCTTATGTATTGCTCTCCGCTCTGGCAGCCCCAGCTGAAAAACATGCAGACTCTTAGTGAAAAGAGTGCAAACTAAATTTTTGAAGCGGTTGCATTGGAAATGTTTTCTTGACACGATTGCGAATGCTTTCCCGCTTCAAGACTTCCATGTTGAATAATGCAATTTGACTACTTGACTACGCCAGCTCAGGCGTCGTGGATGAAAAGAGCACGTCGTCGACATAAAATCTAATCATCTAACGTTTCGGCACTTCATAAATCTTTAAGCTGCGGCTCTTTTGTGGAGCTTATCAATAATCTGTTTGTTTAATGAATGGTAACATGGCGTGCGCACAAACCCAGCGCACAACCGCAACATACTTGTTGGTGGAGCGCATGCTTTTAACATGTATATCACCTGTCACGAAGTGTCACACAACTGCTCAGTTAGATAGATAGATTGATTTGTTATTCGCTTGACATGTATACCTAAATACCCATGTCACCCTCTTATATCACAGACCGCTTAGAGCGACAGTATAAGCGAACATTATGAAAAAAGTGAACCTACATCCCATCCATTATGTAGGATAATAAATAGGTGCTTTCATCTTGTTTTGCGATGATGAGAACAACAACTGCTGCGAAAACAGCACAAAACCTTGCCGAGGGCCTTCCGGGGGGCCTGAGTGTGCCGTTGTGGCAGCGAAAGGCCCCCGCTGCCCAGGGACGAGAGCGGGAGCGGGGGGCCTGCGGTTAGAATGGCTTGTTGTGGTACCGCTCGGTGCTCGTTGTCTGTAGTCTATAACAGCCTGGATGCTGCGAGTCTCGGCTGACGAACAACAAATTATGCAGTCAGAAGGGTACAGCAATGCACAAAAGAGCCGCAGAGCAGAGAAAACCCCAGAGCCCCTTCGTTCGTAAGAAGCTTACGGCGGCAAAAGCGGGGGCGGCGGCGGGGGCGAAGTTGACAGCAGCCGCGTTTGAGCACCAGTAGTAGTAGTAGAACCTGAAGAACGGCCTCGCGACCTTCGTTCGACTATATCGGCTCGAGTCTGGAGCCAGTCTGGCCGACCGCGAATCGCGTCCGCCCTCACTGTATATATATATGTATGTGTGTGTGTATATATATATATATATATATGTATGTGTGTGTTGTGGACTAAATAACTAGGTAAATATTCGACTGCGTTGCCAAATGATAGAGGCCAGTGGTAATAAACGGCGAATGATGAATGAATGCTGATAACTGTCAGGCGCTTGATGGCGGGCTTCGTGAAGCTGTGTTCATGGATCATAATCTATCTTGGTCGCAATAGTAGCAAATGCGTTTTGGTAGCAGTAAGGTTGATAGTGTAACTAAGCGCACAGGTATTGATTGTGTGCTCTACCTAGTAAATGAGTCTCGCCGTTAAACTTTAATCCACACATTGTCGTTTTTATAGGTGGCCGCTATCGCATGACGTATGCTACTATCATGTCTCTTTTATGATGATTTTAATGATGATGATGACGATGACGACGATTATGACAATGCTTATGAGGGTGGTGGTGATGATGATGATGCATAGCGAGTTACGTTTAGCTTACTTTTTAGTTTAGAATAATTGGCCATACATGTGATTACGCTGAGGGTTGGTCCGCATTACGTGTGAGGAGAGACGTACATTTAATGAGTAGCTTCCGTGCTGTCCCGATAGCAGCGTAAAATAATTATGAAAATAATAATAATAATAATAATCCTGACGATGATGTTGATGATGGAATATCGGTAATTATGTACGTTTAGCTAGCGCGCGTTAGGCTTCGAAGCATTCCACGGACACATCCGCCCTTTTGTTGAAGCGTGGCCGCAGTCGCCGAAAAGCAACCGGCCAACGGTATCTGACGCCAGGAGTTGGCTTTTTAGGGACGGTTTACGAACATTGGTGTGGTCTGCGTGCACTCCGATTACGACTGAGACAGCAACAAATAATGGCAGGTCACGATAGCCCAGCTCAGATGATTGTCAACGTCGCTACATTTCATTAGATATGGCCAGTCACGGACAGCAGCAACAACAACGGCAACAACCGCAAAGACAACAACGGTTACAACAACAACAACAGCAGCAGCAAAGACAACAACGATAACAACACCAACAACATCAACAGCAACAACAACAACAGCAAAGACAACAACGATAACAACACCAACAACATCAACAGCAACAACAACAGCAGTAACCATCGCCGTCGCCAGTAACGGCACTTTGCTCACTTTCTTCGTTCATCACTGCCACGATATGGCAACATTGATTTATTATCATTCGCTCTGCGTTTTTTTTATCGATGATTACCTTGCCGATTTATTGGTCAACAATTACAACAACAACAACGACAACAACAAGGGCAGCAGTAAAAACATCACTAACTTCTATACAAGCCGGGTTCTTAGCAATGAAAACCGCAGCAACAATATCGGCAGGGAGCAGCAGCAGCCTGTGGCCGATAACAACCATTACAAAAAAGAACCGTAGATATCAGCAATAATATTGTAGTAGTAGTAATATTAATAGTAATATTGATAACGATAACAACAACAAGCACAAAAACAACAACAACAACAACAACAACAAAAACAACAACAACAACAACAACAACAACAACAACAACGACAACGACGACAACAACAACAACAACAACAACAACGAAATACAAGCAACAACAGTATTATTCTCAACGCGATGCACGCAAGCAGATGATGGCGAATACTTGGCCAACTGGCCTGTCGGCGAATTCGTTTGTAGCGCTGAGAGCCGTATCAATTGCGCAACGTTCATCGTCATAAGTCACGATTGTCGCTACCTGTGGACAGCAATATTTTGTCCTGCCTGTCCTAGCGGTGGTCAGTGCAGTCCCTATTGCAAGAACGATGGCGGCAGTAGCTACCGCAAACCATTGCGTCGTTAGGTTGTTGCTGTTGCCGGCTTCGACAGCCTCAGAACTGACAGCTTGTTGAACAATTTTTTTGTCAACCACGCGAGAAAGCTATAGGCATGATATTCGAGCTTATTATATAGGGTTTCTTAAGCATAGCTTACGTTCTCAGTTTATGTATGTATATATATATATATATATATATATATATATATATATATATGAACATATATATATATATATTTATATGGGAATTTATTGCCCTTAAATTTTTCGAGCCGACCAGCGCAGTGGTTCGAAACAGTCGTGCAGAGACCGTTTCAGCGCTTAACTCGGTAAGCATGAAGTTTATATATATTTACTGGTTTTAATTTATTCATCATAGAGCTTAAAATTTCCATAATTAACACACAGTTTCAACAATGGCATCAATTAAGGCTATATATTTATATTGCGTCGTTATTTTCTGGCCCATTGAAATCAAACGTTGCCGAGATGGCTGCTGCGGAGACGACCCAGGAGGCTTGATTTTTCCGCGCCTTGGTCGCAATCGCCATCTTTTTTCCTCAAAGAAACACACCGATGTTCATCTTCTCCTAATTTTCCTTGTTGTTACAGCAGCTGCCGCTGGCTTGTGCTTGTGAATGGTCAATCGCGTCAGTCGCGCGAAAATCTCGTTCTCATGCGACGTTTTCTCCATATTTCTTCCGTTAGTAATCTCTATAGTTTCTGTTGTTGCTGAGAATTGGCACGCTGTCTGGTCCACGCTGCGTCTACTTCTACTACCACTACAACTTCAGTTGCGGCTTCCGCTGCCTCTGAATGATTATGAAGTAGGAGGCAAGGCAATCCGTCTGTGACAAACGATCAATACAACATTTCAACAGCCGACGTCCATATCCTCTTCATACGACCTGGGATGGTGCTGACTTGGCGCGACAGAAAAGGCAGAGAGGCAAAGAAAGAAAGAAAGAGTAAGAAAATCCTCTTGGACAGGGAGGGGACTTTGCATACGTGTGGGCGTTTGTTGCTGCCATTGTTGTTGCCACTCGAAGTCGATCGGTTCGTTGATATATAAATATATGTATATATATATATATATATATATCAGACACGGCCGATCGCCTTTTCTGCAAAATGCTTTTATTTGTAACAGTTGTAGAAAGTGTGTAATTATGTAATTTTTAAGCTCAATGAGGAATTACTGAATTTGAATAAATTTACCGTCCGGGAAAAACGGCTCCACAGAAAAATATATATATATATTTTTATGAATTAAATAATTATTAATAATACAAAAATTAAAGGGAAACATTCATTCGCGAACCGCCCGCAGCCTCTTGCGGTTTTTATCAGTTCTCAATGAGCATCGCGAAGAAAATTACCCGCCCATATATTTGATATATATATATATCAAAGAAAATTACCCGCCCATATATATATATATATATATATATATATATTGTTACTTCTTATAAATAATCAAATGCAAGAATAACTGCTTGGAATATATAGTGATAAGGCGGAAGTGCACTTCTGCAGTTGTGAATTCCTATTGATTCTTGATGAACAGGAAAACTAACGAAAGGGACATCAACTTGAATTGATCATTCGTCCTGTTGATATATAATTCATTCTTGGCAGTCTGGTATGAGTACCCAGCAACAACGGATATATATATCTATATATATAATGATGCGGTCATTCTAGGTTAGCGTTGAACATATGTGCACACAAAAGTTTGTTTGTCATTGATTTCACCACCGAAGTAATAGTTACAAACTCTGTACGCGTATCTAAATATAGAAAAAACAGACACGGGAGAAACTACCCCCATGGCTGGTGATTCTAATAACAACAGCAGCAGCAACAACAACAACAGCAACAGCAACAACAATGAGTTTCCGAGATGGGCGCAATCTTACAGCGCTGCTGCACCACTCAAAGCCGCTGCTATGCTGTTTTGGGGAAATTGTGTTGGCAATCGAGTTGGCCGATCCAGGGCCACCTATCTATCTCTCCATCTCTCTGCGTGACAGACATGCTCCACTGCTCTGGTCTCGACCGGATATAGCTTGGCCACCCACACTCAGCGATCGAGGATGTGCCGGGTGTGTCTGTGAGAATTGCACCACCACCAGCCTTGCCGAAAGCATATTAGAGAAATATTGCATATACGTATCCCGACGTATTGAAGCCACGATCAGCCTGCCTCTACGACGAGGTGGTTGTAGGCTGCACGACCAACATACATCGATGCTCGTGCACGTATACCCAACTTGTGTATCCACCGTCGTAATTCGTAATGCACGTAGACGAGATCGCACGAGGCGAAGCTGTAGAATTCTAGATGGAAACACTACATATTTTACAAAAATCCTATATACCCGTCTCGCTTGCGTACGACCACTTTGGCTTGTCATGAACTATCTAGTTCGGTTAGCTTAAGAGCTGCACCCCAATGACATGAGACAACCTGCAGGCTGACCTTTATTAGCATAACCTTTTTCGTATCGTTCTGATGGGGGTAAGCGTGGGGGGTGTAAGGGGTGGGGGGGGGTGATAGACCGAGAGGTTTACGCAACCCTCTACGCCGTGACCTGACATGGCGCATCGCTGACGCGGGTTACCACACCTCATCATCAATATCGCCACCCGCATCATCATCAACATCATCATAAACATCGTCGTCGGAGATTGGTGTCCAGCATCTCCCTGGGGTGCTCTTTACATAATCCCGACCTGGCTGAAGACGTATAAGAGGTTGACAGAGGCCTGCTCCTTTGCGGTGCTCTCGTCGGCTTATAGACGACTTACATGAACTTCGTAGTCATACAAGCTACTTGGAAACATGTATGTGATCATGTATATATATATATATATATATGATTACTTACATGAACTTCGTAGTCATACAAGCTACTTGGAAACATGTATGTAATCATGTATATATATATATATATATATATATATATATATATATATATATATAGCGCGTCAGTGTTGTTAAGTCGTCGAGGCCGTAAGATTATAATACCCTGCCTAATAGGCGACGTCGCGCCGTGCATCGAAGCGGCGGAGATGGCTTGACGCATCATTGGCGACCGAACTAGCTGAGCGCTGTACCCTGCTTCGTTTGACGGTGAGTCTGAGCCATATAATGAAAGGCTACCCGTTGAATTTTCACCGGCAAAATGCTCTCAAAGTCTAAACTTCTAGCTAAAAGAATTGCTGCCGGCTTGGTGTCAAGTTTGGTCTCTTTGTCTCACTGTCACGTTTCATTTGACCTAACCGTTTTTGCGCGAATTGACACGTAAAGTTCGACCACAGAGATTTGATATATAAAACTACGATATTTGTTTCGTCTGTGCGATGTGGCACAACATTACGATTTATTATTGTTATCGTTGTTGCTGTTGTCGTCGTCGTCGCCTTGTAGTTATGGTTATTTTTTCTTTAGCTCGCAGATGCAAAATAGTAGTTTTTATGTACATAAAAATACGTAGTCATTACCTAGGTTTATGCGCAAACGATGCGCGTAAACCTAGGAAATGTTACGTAACCTAGGTATGACCTACAAGGTCCATAAGCGGGGGGCATTGGGCGGCGAAATTCAAGGAAGGAGGAGACTTAGTCCAACACTCAGCCAGCAGAGAACCCAATAGCAGTGAGATTGACGCAGCGTACGCGCCACCCCAGATAATTCGTTAGACGAATCACTAATTGTGACTAAAGTGACTAAGCATGATTAGGGGGAGTGATTGTGTCTGCCTGCGACGAACAACTTGGTCATCCGACGACAATACGGGCGCGCGCCCGCCGTCGAAATGCGCCGTAACGCTGAGAACGCTCACAGCGTGTTAACCACGTGAGAGGTTCGCTCGCCCGCTTTCTCGCCGGCTGAAGCCAACGCTGTTGCGTGGCATGAGCGTCGTACCGATTTACCACCGCACCGCACCCAAACATGTAGATTTTTACAGTAACGCCACGCACCTCCCGCTAACGACACTATGCTGACACGGTGCCGAAGTTATCGGTCGATCTAGCCCTATATGTACGTATTATCGCTCGAGCGAACACAGCGTACGTATATGCGACAAGAGATGCAGGGAGGGCGCGAACTAATCTAAGCTGTAATTAGCTGCTACGATATTGACGCTGTTATTGTTATTGTTGTTGTTGCTGCTACTGCCTTCAGGGTCACTGTTGTTGTTGTCCCTATGCGCTTCCTGGTCGTCGTTGTGTGTTTCTTGTTGTGTTGTTATGGTTATTGTTGTTTGCATGGTAGTATATGATTATTATCATCATAATTTATAATAAACAAACAACTAATATAAACGAAATTGTCTCATTATTATTATTATAACTCACTGTGCGTTTGTACGCGGCTATGCCACCGTTTGTCTGCGTTTCCCGCCGTAGAGGTTCGGTGTTGTAAATGCAAGCTGCTTCGTTGCTGGTTATCGTATGATGCTGCTTATCTGTCTAGCAGCGTCACCCATTGAAGCATCGTCGTCATCATTACTGCTGTTGTGGTACAGGTTGTTGTTGACGTTGTTGTTGTTGTTATTGCCGTTAATTTTGTTGTTACAGTCTGATTGTAATAGTGTGTCTATTGTTGAGCGTACTTAGCACTATATGTGTTGTAACAATGTTACTGTTACTCTTGCTGTTGTTGTGTTTTTTTATTTTTTCTGTTAATGTTGCTGCCATTTGATTCTTATTGTTACTGTTGTTGTTGTTGTTGTTGTTGTTGTTGTTGTTGTTGTTGTTGTTGTTGTTGTTGTTGTTGTTGTTGTTGCTGCTATTTCGTTGTTATTGTTACTATTGTTATTGTTGTCGCTGCCATTTTTTCGCTCCTGTTGTTCTTTCTTGTTACTGCTGTCATTTCACCTACACGACACGCAGTCCATGTCGACGGATCTACCTTGTTTGGAGACCAAATTAGAATGACGGCGCTATGGTAAACCACCTGGACCATCGGGCAGTTTGATAATCGTTTCCCCATCGGTATTGACCGGGCCTGTTGTGCCGTGTGTGACGGCAACGGAAATCAGCTGCGTCACAATGAGCAAATATTTTGCAATCGCTGACGCCGGGAATATTACAAACAACAATAACAAAAACAACAATGGCGACGACGACGACGACAACGACAACCACAACCGCCACGGCAGCATAACAACCACGACAACGACAACGACAATAACACGCTTTATAGTAGAGACAGGAGATGGACGTAAATCGGCATCGGAACTAATCAAAATGTCCATATGCCTTCCTTACTTTATCGTTATGTCTCCCGCGTGGGCCTGAGTTTGTGTGTGTGTGTGTGTCTTTGTGTATTTTTATCTACGTTCCTTTACGGAAGCTCGGTTGTCATACCTAATTTGATTATATGATTCCCTCTCTCTCTCTCTCTGTCTCTCTTTCTATACTACTCTCATTGCTCCAGCTTGCTTTTTGCAACAGCACTTGCATCGATGATGGGGGACCTCTACTATTAGAACATGTTACTGTTGCGATTCAAATTCATCTCGTCGCTTTCGTTGTTTTTAATCTTGTGACTTAGACTCTACTTTGCTTATTTCATTTTTGAGACCACCACGGGCAACGCCACGAATCTGTTTAACATGACGCTGGCAGCAACAGCAGCAACAGCAACCGCTGCAGCAACTGACAATTTCGAACGACCATCTCCACGACGTCTACGGTTTAGTTAATTCGCTGTAATGATTTCGTCTATTCGATAGCGTTGCTCATAGCTCTCTAAACTCTAACTGACGGCTGGGCGCTTTCGTCGGGTCCGCGGACCGTCTCCGATCTGTCTGCACCATCATCACCATGAACAGCAGCAGCAGCAGTATGAACAACAACAGCAGCAGCAACAACAACAGCAACAACAACAACAGCAACAGCAATAACAACAACGGCAGCAACAACAACAACCATAACGATAGATCGCTGGCGAAATAACAGATGCCGTTAGTGGCGCTGGTATTGTCGCCGTCGTCGGAGGTCCTTTAGACCTGGTTTTAACGTAGTCTCAGCAAGTGGACAAGCTGAGTTTCAAAGGACCCGCAGTCATGATTATCGTTATCGATTCAGCAAATTGACGCGACAATGACGAAAAGAACAAGAGAGTGGCGTAGCGACTTTATACTGTTGTGTGGCACTCATTACTTAGGCTATGTTGGTTCAAATTCGAAAGCATTGAAGCACATCTACAAAACGCCGTTTTTTTTCGTTGTTTTTTACTTGCATTTTCATGGCTTCAAGCAGCGACGTGTGTGAGTGAGTCGAAACGTCTTGCTTTAGTACGTTTTTTTACATTCTCGGAGAGAAAATGAGAAATCGCACGATTTTGCCGAGTCGGGTGAGTGAGTTGGAAGCTCAGCTAGCGTG
>QVRM01005071.1:145000-180000 GCA_003439945.1 Dermanyssus gallinae
ATAAAGAAAGCGAGAGAGAGGGGGTTCTCGTTGCGCTGTACATACACGTGCAACACAACGCATCGATTGAGACGAGCACAGTAAAAAGATCCGTTAACGTAGACGCTGGTGGCATCGACGACAAAGTTACATGCAGAGAGAGAGAGAGATAGTGAGATAGAGAGAGAGAGAGAGATAGTGAGTTAGGGAGAGGACGCAATCGAGCGACAAAGAGGGGCTCCGCTTTGCATCTGAGGCGTTTTGCCGCTCGAACATGACATTTTGCAGATGTTTCGATGCGTCTGCGGGTGGACAGCCACGCTAGATGATCAATGGCACCCGTTTGGAGAACGCGTTTGGACAGCCGCAGCACACTGCAGACGGCAAACGAGAGACAAAGAGACAGATCGACAGATATAATATGCATACATAGATAAAGATACAACAAACTGTCGCGTATAGGATATACGACGACAAAAATGGATGACGACGTCTCGCCACTTCGATTGTGCCCCCGCAATTACCCGTTTGTTACAATGTTTGCGGTTGTTATTCGGCAACAATATATGTATATCTACACACAGACCTGCAAATGAGTCGCAATTAATATATCTTGCAGATTTTGCCTAACGGGTGTCGCTTACACGCATATCTTGCTATGGTCATTATATATATATAGATATATATAATATATAATTATATAGATATATATAGATATATATATATACATATATATATATAGATATATATATATAGATAGATATAGATAGATATAGATATATATATATATATACATGATATATATATATATATATATACATATTTATATAAATATATATATATATATATACACATATAAACATGTCATCATGCCTATGGCGATCAGCTACGCATAGTGTAATCTTATTCGCGCCCGAATCTTGGATTTCCGCCCAACTTCTCCATTACTTTTTCTCCCTTTCTCGCCCTTACTATCTCTCTCTCTCTCTCCCTCTCCCCCATGCGTTCGCTGTAATGGGCTGTTGTCTTTCGCTCATTCGTTTTCTAACTACATTTCTTTAACCATCGGGCGCGTTTATCTCTCTTCTCCTCTCTGGTTGTTAGTCTTGCTGCCAAATGGTTATTCGTTTACTCCGTCTTCTAGTTGGCAGACCGAGTGAAACGCATGGCATTTCATCCTTTATATATACATACATACATATATGTAGGAAGTAATCTCGAGAACACAGTGCTGCGGTCACCCTCGACAAGGGAACACGAAGAAAACGACTGGATTTCAGTGGCTTTGCTAGTCCCACACTACCGTGACTTTAACAACGACGTCTGGTGTGCATCATGCATTTTACCAGTTAATCTATATATATATATATATATATATATATATAATATATATATATACGTAAATATATATATATATATATATATATATACGTAAATATATATATATATATATATATATATATATATACGTAAATATATATATATATATATATATCACACGCTAGCTTTCACACGTGAAAGGGAACGGTTATCCTGCTTCTTCCTCACAAAAAAAAAGCAGATTCGACCGAGCGTCGCGGACCAGACTTGACTGGCGATTGGGGACTACCTAGCCGCTCTTGCTTGCGTTGCTATCTATCTTCTAGAAGCATCGGAAAACAACAGACACAGTTGGCAGTCGATCAACCACGTTGGTCATTGTACCGACTGCTTCCGAGCTTATCTATGCCTTGCTCTCTCGTTCGCTCATTTTACCCGTCCGTCGTACACAATCGTGTGCGTCGACTTGGCAACTCGCCACCTGTTGTTCATAAGTCGCTAGGAACTAGCCAGATAACTATTGCTTAGACAACGAACCAGCCAGCCAGCCGGACAGACAACTGACTAACCGACTGACCGCTCGTAACGTAAACGTGGCAATAATTTTTCGACAAAGATCCGCCGCGCCGGTTTGATCTGTAGCCGGCGCTGTTTCGCGCTGCAGTCGGCGATGGACCACGAGGACGATGACGACGACGACGGCGGCAAAGCAGACGGTCCAAATGTTCCGTTGTCTGCTTTTGTGGTCGGGATTTTTGTCGTCTGGGGTAGCGCGGGCGGCACCGGGGGCGGCGGTGGGGGTTCACCGGTGACCGCGGTTAGTCTGCTCCGACAAGCTCGGTCGCGTCAGCAGTTAGTCGTAGGTAGACACGAGAACGTCCTAGATGACCGCCCCGTTGCCGAGACTGTAGAGATTGAACGATAAAACCTGCATGGATGGCAAAATCGATTCATGCAGATTGGGGTATTCATCCATTGGTGGGGGGTGGGGACAGCGGAGTCGGCAGCGGCGACGACAACAACAAGAGCAGCAATAGCAATATAGATGTACCCTAACTGACAAAGGAGCTTGGGAAGAAGCTCTCTGTGGCCACAACGAAGCCAAGATCGACCGCCTTTTTTTCCAACAGAGAGAGAGTGTCGTTGGAACTACTGGAGAGGCAATGCCAAAATGTGTTTTAAATTATTATTATTAGAACGTTTGAGTCAGATTTATCATGTTCTGTGTGCCTCCTGTCAATTCATGGCGCTAGCGATAGAAGTCACGTTTCCACTACAAGCGGTCAAAAACATCATCTGTCTCAAAAACAAGGTCTCGCATCGATCGCCCGTAACGTCTTCTATACGTTTTGCGATACCGAGATATTTCGTTCGTTTTTCAGAATCCGCGCGTTTTGCAGCCTATCCAGATTCAACGGCGCTATGGCGTAGGTACGACAAGGCCGACCTGCATGAAACGGTGACATTCCATACAAGGCTTTTTTTCCCGTGTGACCATAGCGGAATAGTGACCCCGTTAGGTCGCAGCTCACTGCTGTCATTAAGACCTTTAGGCTCGGGTGTGAATGGTATCCCTGCCCTTCTAAGGGCTCTCTTTGCCATGGCAGAGTTCCGCGTGTCCTGTAAGTCTGCCGGGACTTTTTAGACAGCTTAGCGGGTGTAGGCTGTCAGAGTTAACAGGTTGGCCGCACGACAGACGTGAGAAGTGCTGGCAGATGGGGGCGCGTATCCTAGGGGCTGACACCATGCGGAAGGAGTTAGGATCCAGCGTGAGGCCAAGCTTGCGGGAGGGCAGTGCTTGGAGCCGGCCCCCCCGTTGAAGGGATGTTGAGCCGCTAGAAAGACGGCACATTCTCTTGCTCTTCTCTTGATGTTAGGCGTTTCTTAATTTCCCTTGCGACTTCTTAGTTTAATAAGCGTCAAGAATAGGTTGGCTCACGTGCGCTAGTAGTATCTGCCACCATAGTTGCTTTAATTATTATTATTATTATTATTATTATTATTATTATTATTATTATTATTATTATTATTATTATTATTATTATTATTATTATTATTATTATTATTATTATTATTATTATTAATTATTATTATTATTATTATTATTATTATTATTATTGTTTAAATGTTACAATTGTGAGGTGTGAACGTGTACTCCTTGTCTTCTTCTAACTCCTAAATATTATTCCATGGAACCGACAATACAGCCGGCGTTTCCTCGGCACACAGCAAGCGACAGCAGTTGCCGTAGAAACTCGCCTTCGCGCCGATTCCCTGTGAGATCTGTAATCCGTTGGCCCAGCTCACTGATGAATCTCTTGGTTCCCTTGCTTACCGGGCCCATTGTTTCCATCGATATTGGCACTACGATATAACTTGTCTCCAGTTCTTGGTACTTGCGTTTTTTTCCCATTATCTGCGCGCTCGGCAACCCATCCCGCTTCTAGTGAACTGTGGCGTATATACGAGGGAGCCACTGTACAGGAAACTGTAGCATCCCATACCAAGCATCTGCCGTTAGCCCATAGCGGGATTGTTACACCGTCTGGTCTTTTGTCGTCATGAAGTCCTAATCTGGGCTCGAGCGTGCTTGGTATACCAGCTTTGCGTAAGGCTCTTCTTATAATTGCATTGATTTCAGCGTGTCTAGAAACTCTACCATGGCTTTTGATGCAGCTAAGAGGGTGAAGTCCATCCTCAGTTACTGTGGTACCACATGCGCGGCAACTGTAGGGGTTGCAAACCGGGGCACCTATTCGAAGAGCTGTTACCATGCGGAATGAGGTGTTGTCCAGCATGGTACCCAGCTGCGGGGAAGGGAGACACTTTAGAAAGCCTCCACTAAATGTGTCCCGTGCTGCCAGAAAGACAGCTTTTTCCACTGGAGATTGGAGGTTGTCTAACAGCTCTCTAGCTGCAGCGCTGCATCTGTAGGAGTCCAATGTATGCTGTGTGGGACGTTCTTGCCAGAGGCCTGGTCCAATTATTATTATTATTATTATTATTATCGTCATCATTATCATCATCATCATTATTATTAGTGATCAATGTAGTAGCCTGGACTTATTGGTTAAGCGATTGCACACTAACTAACCTACTTAATAGCCTAGCTAAATGGCTAATTGATTGCGGCAGGCCAATCAGTGAGGATAGCCAACAGACGCTTTCTGAAGACATCAGCTTACGCTTTTTTTTGGCAAGTCCGACCCGTAGCCGAGCGTGTGGTACTACGCTGTTCGTATGCATTTAGGTGTAGCATTTGTTTGGCAATTTTAGTTGGTCCTCATACATCATCCAGTTTTGCGCGAAACAACGGCAAGTTCTGCCTGTTGCCGCTGCTGCTGTGGCTGCCGGTGGCATTATAATGTCCACCGGAGATGCTGCGTCAACATGCGTTTTGTTGCGGCTACAATTTACTAGAATTGAAACATTTTAGGGAGGTTGGTTTTAATTCAAAACCATCCTCCGCCTCATACCCGGCTGGGAATCGTCGTGAAACATTCATCTTCAATGAACGACCGCTGGACATGTTGACATACCTAGGGTTTCTCCAACAGTTCTCGTGAACGCATGACCACTGACTCCCAGCGGTATGATTTCTCATATACTTTCAATAAGCTTCGCTCAAAGATAAATCGAATCAGAAACAACGGAGATCGATTCCCACGGCAACACCCCGGTAGATGATAACTATGAGTAGCGTCCCACTTGTTGTGAACAGGCCTACATTGAAACACACTTGTATATATATCTATCTATCTATCTATATATATATATATATATATATATATATATATATATATATATATATATATCTGCATGTTTTATGAGGAAAGGGTCGTTGTTTTATTAGTACACGTGTATGTGTTAGTTAATACTTGCGTGAAGAGGTTTAGGACAAGCCCGGTCTCAGCGCAGTGGGAGCGCAGTGCATTAAAGATTACGACAGTTATTTGGATGGGTGAGTAGATGGTTGTTTATATTTGGGTGGTTAGGATAGGCTGCTGTGGGAGATTATGGGCTGCTTCGAGGATAAGCGGTCACCCCAATTGGGTTGGTTTGCTGCTATGGCTAATATTGCTCTTAGTACAATTAGTAGTATGTTTATTATTGTTCATTCTTGCTACTGCTGCTGTTGCATTTCGTGAGAAGCAGCGAGGAACCGAAAACCACCGTAAGGGAATAATGTGGACAAAGGACTTTATATATATATATATATATAGAGCGAGAGAAAGAGATGCGATAGATAGAGAGATAGAGAGAGAGAGAGAGAGAGAGAGAGAGAGAGAGGAGAAGTACTACCGGCATAGCAGAATTTGCTTTGACATCTTGCTATTGTTGTTTGGGCTTACTTAAAGTTGAGTCAGTCTATTTGTACCACATTTGTTAGAACTTTTTGGCGACCGCTTTTATGTTTAATTTGAAGCTCTTTCTCTGTAGCACGTTCTCGAAGAGACGTCGTACTTGGCGGGCCCCGTTCTGAGAAAAGGATTACCATACAAAAACCTTTGAATGTTCTTTGAATGTTCCATGCCATCCAGAGTAAAGCTTGTTCGTATCCCTGTTAAACTTCGTGATCTCCGTAGGCAAACGCTGGCGGATTATGTGCTTATCCTCCGTCTAACGCCGTACTCCCCGATTTTCCAATGCACGCGTTGAAACACTAAACGTAACAGTCGCTCACTATATTGTACATGTTTACATATTATATATATATATATATATATATAATATATATGTATAAATATATTTATTATTATATATATATATATATATATATATATATATATATATATATATATTATAAATACATATTATATAAATATTTAATGTAATACAGTTAAAGTGTGTTGCAAAAAATTAGCAACTCATGTTTTTTGGTGATAATTTCGGCTTGGTTTATTTGAATGGCTTGATTTTAAGCGCATGATATACATGGCGAATCAGGAGTATGGTGGTAATTTCGTTGCAATCTCACAATCGGTTCATACACAAAATAAAAAAGTGTGAAAAACAGTGTTGCAAAATATTAGCAACATTAACGCCTTACGGCGTATTCGATTCTTAGCAGGGCTGTATGACCTATTTGATACTACATATTCTATTCTTGAAACGGGGTTTTCGTTCCTTCTTCTGAATCAAATCGTAAACTTGGTCTTTCATGGAGTTAATGAGCTGTTGTAAGTAGGAAAGTCGAATATTAGTCCATGCTTGCTGGACAGCTTCTTTGAGGTCCGACAAATTATCATATTGTCGACCATTTGCGTAAATCTGCTTCACTAAATGTCCCCAACGATTTTCAATGGTATTATGATTGGAACCTTAAACGTATTAAAGACCAGATCCTAAAAGGCACTGTTTTTCCTATACGTTAAAGGCACGTAGAGCAACTTGTAGGGCATGTCGACCGCGAGAAGGTCGAAGGTGACAATAGGCGGCTAATCGTTTAGAAAGTCTGTTTTTCTCAAAACGTTGTTTTAAATCGCCCATACTTGTTCAAATATCCACGTATGACCCTTCCTCAATTAACTACTGGCAAAAACAAAAGTACGTTGTAGGGACGATATTGTGATGATTCGGGGAGGCGAAAAAGGAGAGCGATTGTCGCGTCAGGGAAGAGGTTCGAACTACTGTGCTTTACAAGGTGCGAGGGTTTACACAATGCAGCGGACAAGAATAATAGCCGAGACTACCTCCGAATTGGCGAGAAAGTGACATAACGAGATTACTATTATGTCATACCGTTTATACTGGCTTCACTAACCCGGTCGGACACGTTTGCTGGCACTCGATCCGGGCACTACACCCCATCTCTCTCTATTCTCCCCTCTCTTTACTACGCAGGGAAGCGTTTGTGCAAGACAACTGTGGGTGCTATTTAACAGTTGTAGCAGAGTAGGCTGCCGGTTACGAAACAGCAGAGAGGTTTCGCTAAGATAATCCGATGAAGTCGTTTGACTAGATAGACAACATTCGTAGTGGTTGTGGTAAGCGTAGTATCAGAACGCAGTGTCAGAGATTAACTGCAGCAAGACTAATGGCGTACGTAGTAACAGTTGTCTAGTTGTCGTCGCGGTTGTATCAAAAATGTAACAATCTGTTGGGTTGGAATGGCAGCTCGAGCGATACTGTGCCCACTCACAGCCAGCGGCGCTCTGATCGTGATCTGTGGCCTTGGTCTGTGACAGCGAATCGCGTCGAAAAAGGCGCGCGTGAACGCCGTGATTATGATCTCTGCCTGCTTGTCATCTCATAGTGGGCCCATTTGATCTTTCCACTGTCGCTGTACAGTCAAGTGCGTCTTGCACTCAATGTACGCTCGCTAGCGCCTATGCAAATTTGTAGCAGACATTGCATCAGTGTTTGGGTTGAGCCATCACGACAGTTATACGGCACTTTCGTGTTTCGTAGTGCTAACACGCTCAACGATTGTCGTTGGTGTCATAACGAGTCATGACCGCGTCGTCCGAAAGGGCAATCCGCTACGCTTCTACATTAGCGTACGTATACGAGTCTACCTATGAGGTGAAGGCGTTTCTCTGTCTTGTTGAAGCCATAGGCTTCGACTTGTTATTGTTATTTATGTTGTTAGCGCCTGCTGCTGTCTGTTTTGTCATTGTTGTCGGTGTGTTTTTGTCGTTGCTGTTGCTACTAAAGTTTTCGGGCTGACCCTCAGCCAAGAGTTAACGTCCACGGAACTGTTTTTCACATTGCTTCATAGACGGACCCCCATAAATACAAATGTGCAACGGTCGGGCTCGAACCCGCGCACCTATGTGTCTCCTCCGGTTGCGAGGCGCAGACGAATGCACCACGCCACCGGGCTCGACTGCTGTTGCTACTGCTGTCTGTTTTGTCATTTTTGTTGTTGTTGTTTTTGTGAAAGCAGCATTCCTAATTATCACCCAAAGTAAATTGTTGACAAAAGTCAAACAACAACGACACCAATAATACGAACTAGTGTTGTGATTTTTCATTATCTGACGATGACGACAACAACAACAACAACAACGTCAACCACAATAGCAATGAGGACGTCAGCCACGATAATTTACTACAGTCAGGACGACGGGGGTTCCATAATTGTCGTCGTTGTCGTCGTCGTTGTCGCCGCTGTCCTGCATCCTACGTATGTCTTGCAGTAAGTATGACCTCAGCGTTGTAGAACCATAGCCCATTGTCGGATGGGAATCGCACGACGAGATGCGCGCCATCCTCGAAGGTTTCGACGAAGGCGATCGGCCTATTCCCCGCCAGCCCTTTTCTCTCGTGTCTCGTTCTGTACGTTTTCGTGACGAACAAACATCTTGACGGCTTTTGTGCGATGCGTGGGTGAGCGAAGCGGCGCCGGAGCATGAGCGGACCAATCGCGCGACCTTCGTAGCGTAACCTCCGTGGTAACTGGATCCAACAAATGGACAAAGGGAGACAGAAAATACATGGAGCGCTGCCTCGCTGGAGGACCACGGAGCAAGACGCTTTACCAACACATGGACAACAGAGACGACGATGGAGACAGCGAAAACGGCAAAACAATGTCGTGTCGTCTATGATGATATTAATATCTAGGTATTGTACAAAATCATCATATTGAGCTGCCACTTTTGTGAACATATGGACGAAAATAGACAGACCGAACGAACACAGTTTTGTCTATTTTCGTCCATTCCATCCACAAAGACAGTTAGTTGGCAATGCTCTTGAAGGCAGCGGCTTAGTTTATGAGCATGGCAACAGCATAGCGGAAGTGGTGGTGGGCAGATTTGGAGGTTGTTGTCCTCTCAGCAAAGATATTGATAGAAGCAGCAGTCTGAGCAGCTTGGACGACAGCAACAACAACAACAACAACAACCTTAGCATCGATAACAACTATGACGAGTTTATATATATTTCTTTATATATATATATATATATATATATATATATATATATATATATATATATATATATATATATATATAATATATATGTGGTTGCGGAAACTATGGTTGCGTATCTTGCATGCGTAATTGTTGCTGCATACGTCAACATTACCATCATCATCAACATCACCGTCATCATCGTCTCCGCATGACGTACGCTAACCGTACTTTTGAATAGAATGTATGCCACCTTACAGGCTGTCTGTATGCTGACGTACATGGCTAGACGTGTACGCTTGACTATAAACATTTGTTTATATTGCCGTCATCATCGTTGTGTGTTAACTCATGTCATGCCATGTCATGAGTTACGTCCACGTTACGTCGCCCAAACGTGGGTGGGGCGAGTGTTATTGACGTTATCATGCGATCAGTCGAGTTTAGTGATGTCTTATCGGGTGCGCCGTTCTGTTTCATTACTACTACTACTATTTTGGTACTATCGATAGCACTCTACGAGCGTGGGGCAACAACCTACCACCACTGTTGCTCGCTATCTGATTCTACGTCCGTCCGTCGAACTGAACACTGCCGTTTGAACGATTATCGCCATATAATACAATATACAGCGATACGTTAGTCTTAAAAAGGAATTACATCGGACGGCGACGACGACAACAACAACGGCGCCGCCTCCTCCTCTTGGCACTCGCTATTCTTGTTTGTGGCTTTGCGAATACCTATATTTGGGTAGATAGATCACTCAGACCTGTTAAGTTCTTTTACTGGCAGCCTACTGTCGTCCATCCGCACCGGCCTTAACGTTATTGATACAAGACAATCGTGATGATAATAATAATAGTAGTAATAGTAATATAATAATAATAATAATAATAATAATAATAATAATAATAATAGTAATAATAATGGTGCTGATACTGGCAATTCCTCGTGACAAATTGGAAGCATCTTGCGTCTTTCTCTATGTCTCTCTGTCAGTATGCTGCTGGTTGTTTAGAGTTTGAAGCGTGTGTGGTCGAGCGTAGTGAACGCTGAACACTGGACGCTGGCCGCTGGCCGCCGCCGCCAAGTTGCTGCCCTGAGGAGTGAAGTCGCGTGCGCACCCATCTCGGCGAGCTGACGATTTGACGATGGAGCTCGCGCGGATGCGTCCACTGGACGCAGAGAGCGAAGGCGATGATGCTGCTGTTTGTTTAGAGATTTGCGTGTGAAAGAAGCCGTAGAGCTGGACTCGAGTGGGCGAGCCGTCGCACGCCGCCAAGGCACAGCCATCTCTCAAAGACACCAGGCGCGCGGGGCGCGGGGGGGGGGGGGGGGGGATACACTCAGAGAGCAGCATGCGAGACGAGAAAGTCATCGAGAGAGCGCGTAAGAAGAGCGAGACAAAAGTAAAGCGGTACAACGCGAACAGAGTACCGCGCCGCAGGGACCGAGTCAATGCTTGGCCATAGCACTACACTCAGTAGTCGCAGTCAGTCTACACGCAGATGATGTGTGAAGCCATCAATCGCCCATAGTGCTTTGCTGGTACTCTGCTGTTGCTGCCGCTGATGCGGCTGCTGTTACGGGACTGCTCTAGATAGATCCAGCACCTTCGTTCGAGAGCCTTCAAGTTTCGATAAAGAGATGAAAAAACGACGACTACGACGACGACGAAGAGCATGACAAACAAGATGAAAAGAATACACCCGCACTCTATCGAGACACGAGCTCATAACAAACACACTCGTCTACACACGTACTTGCAAAAGGTAGGTAGGTAGGTAGGTAGATAGAAAGCGAGATAGAGAGGGCTTGAAGGTTGGTTGAGTTAAGTGGAGGACCCGGATTTTTGGACCTGTCGGTGCATTTCGTGTGGGTCGTTTTTGGCCACTGCATCAACAAAAAACAAGAGAGAGAGCGGCATTAGTAGCGCGAATAGTTGCTAGTCAATGGCTAGTGGCGATATCGAAGTGGCATTCGTGTAGTACCAGCAACCGCTAGAGAAGCAGCAATAATAGCCCCGAGAACAGTAATAGCAACGCGAACAACAACAACAATCGCAGCAACGCGAACAACAACAACAACAATCGCAGCAACACAACAACAACAACAACAACACTAGCAACGACTATAACAACATTGTAACAATAATACGGGTGTGGAAACTACAAACGTTGTTTTGTTGTTGTTGTTGTTGTTGTTGTCGCTGTCGTATGTCGACCATAGGTGTTCAGGCTTAACGCGTTGGTCTCTTGTTCGACGACAACAACTAAAGCACTGTCGATCATTGAGAAGCAGCTACACGGTACTACAGCACAACGAAACTTAGCGATTTGCTCAGTTTATCCGATATATATATATATATATATATATATATATATATATATATATATATATATCGATGTCTTGATATCGAGAGCGCGCAACGCCGCCCGGACACCGTCTGACTCGGCTGGCTCCAACCAGCTGATCTTTCAGGACGTCTTTAGAGCGACCTCCTAATGTCCGTCATTGAAGACAGTTGATGCATTGCTATTGTAAACCAGCGGCGGTAGGTGGTTATTACCGGCGCGTCAGCAACGGCGTGCTCGTAACTAGTGCGGTATCTATGTAGAACTGAGGATGTATGTAACGTTTGTTTTGTCGTATTACTATATATATATATATATATATATATAGCAAATACTCAGTAGGTATTGAAGTATACATTGGTTATATGGATGCTTTGGTATTATATGTATATGCTGCGTTCGTTTTAAATATCTAAACGGAACGTATACACATGTAGTACATATATGTGTAAGAAAATCATCCACATGGTCATTAATATGACCACCGCTGCTACCTGGTTAAATTGCGCAGTCTTTTCGTACATATACACACACTGGCATATACAAACGAACATGCGTGCATTGAAAATGCATATGTACCTGCATATAGACACTCTAGTACGAGTATACGCGAGTATTAAGTGAGCAGATCTTACATAGGCTATCATGTCTCAAGAGTCTCGCTCGTATTTGGGCCGGAGGGAAACACAGCCCGTGACAGCGACAACAAACGTGTCAGGCGAAAACTGTCTATGTCAGACAGGGGACATTGCCAATGAATAAGAAGCGTATATATATATATATATATATATATCGAGCTACCTATCTATATGTGTCGTTTAGTGAGTAGGTCAGCCAGCATCTGTCCCTGAAGTCTCACACTGTTTGGCCAGTAACAGTTGGGAGTTCGTGAGAAAATGTCTATATTTATATATATATATATATATATATATATATATATATATATATATATATATATATATATATATATATATATATATATATATATACACTTCTATATCATCATAGCCGCCCCTATTTATCTTTAGCGTAGTCTGATTAAAGATTACTATATACAATAACGTTACCTTCATCTGTCATACTGGACTTATGGGACTGTCTCCTCCCATATATATATATATATATATATATATATATGCATATATATATATATATATATATATATATATATATATATATATATATATATATATATATATATACACATACATACGCCCATTCATGGAGAAAGGGAGGCGCGATTTGCCTGAGCACTGATCATGCATATGCGCCGTTGCCTTCAACTAGCAAGATCAGCACTTTTGACTCGTCTCATAGCGTGGCGATCACCAGCGTTACCAGCCACTACTCAGTCTCTCCATTACCGTGACAGACGGGTGATCGTTACTAGCGTCATCACTGCCAGAGTCATCAGTCACCGATAATCATTCAGTATCGCTCGACTCGAAACCTACTTGCGCCTTATATATATATATATATATATATATATATATATATAATGTCCATCGCCGAATAGTACATATCATATCACAAACAAAACCAACATCGATTTAGTACCAAAATGATCGCCATAAAACGTACGCATTCTCTTGATTGTGTTTGTTTTATAAGCGCAATGGCAAAGATTCAGTGTATTACTGAACGCGAAACATAAACAAAAAGTGTCATCACAGAATTTTGATTTTTGCAATTTGTGGTCGTTATGACTATTCGTCTTTCGCTGGCCAATGTTAACTGTCTTTCGCTGGCCAACGTTAAATGTTATTCGGACGAACCTGAATGTTCTTTACTGAACAACTCGTTCTCTCGCATCGAGCTGAACAGCTCGCTCTTTACACATTTTCCATTTACCTGTCGCATACGTACAGCCAAATGTTAGTAATTTCACTGTCACTCGTAAACAAAACATTTGCGCACCTCATTCCATTGGATATTGTTTTTTCTTACGAGTTCGACGATTCCCTCAAATGGCTATCATTCATTTATGGATCTTATATATATATATATATATATATATATATATATATATATATATATATATATATATATATATATATATATAATATGTATATGTCTTGTACATATACAAGTTATGCAGCAAATACCGACGAAGGATTGCATACAAGTGTGGAATTCCAAGCGATGACGTCCAGATTCCCAACATATTAGAAAGGCTGCGGAAGATTGACTGTGATACCCTCGCAAATATTGAGAAAAATCATACCGATCTGATGTTAAAGATGTTCAATATCATCATCATACGACGACGCGTCGTGAGAAGAACATTCTTCCAAAGTTTGTAGCGACAAAGCAAACACTTAACCATATGTTCCCTTGGAGAGTAATCCGCCAACTCCATGGAAATTTGATGTTAACAGACTAAACATTTCCTTGAATAAAGCGTATTAATAATAATATATATATATATACATATATTCGTTTTCGTCAGGCAAGCAGAAATACTGTATTTGCGTAGCGTGTACTTACGCATTAGATTTCACGCCCGTACCATCATCATCCGTATTCACTGGCCAATAGCGAAGGTGAAAGTCTGTCCATGGATTCCTGCGCTTTCTAGCTACTCGTCGATATGAATATGTGAGCTTGTGTGCACACCTATATGGTGCGTAGCTGAGGTTCCATGCGTGATTTTATTTGCGCGCGGGATTTTGCGTTTTTACTCCGGCTTACTAGGGCGTACAGTTGCGCCGACACTGGCGTACGGTTAGAGGACGCACACATGTGTCGTATTCACATCTACCTGACTGCCTCATAATAGCCAACAATGGCGGGTCCTCGAGCGACGGGACACGTGAGAGCGAGAGAAGTTAGAGAGCACAAAATCGAGGGTAATGAAAATGACCGCCATTATCATAACAATGCGAATGTGAGATGACTATTATCGTGATGGGGAAACGCAGTTTTTTGTCGTTTTTCTTTTGTTAATGGGGATTGATTATGCACCATTTGCATTTACTTTTTTTAGGACATCTGTGCCCCTCTCGTTTTCACAGTCCACTTCGGCATCCGCCTTGGTATTCACGTTGGAAACAATGAACGCCAATTTAATCGGGCGGTCAGTCATGAGTCCCGTTAAAGTTGCGCCGCCCTTCTAAATTCAACTACTGCTGCTGCAGCTATTATACTTCGACGATGTGCATTTTCAATGTCTTCCTCTCTCTCGAAAAAAAATCTAGGATTGTTTCCGCAGTGACGCACATTCCGGCGGGGGCGTCCATGTGCGACTCTCTCTCTCTCTCTCTCTCTTGACAGTGTAATGACCTCGATCGAGTGCGGCTTCAGCTGCGATTACAACAGACAACCTGCGAACTCACAAGTTGCGTCTTCCTGAGCCGGCCTGGTTGCCTAGCAATTGACTCTCAACGACGCTTTCAACTAACGCTCCCGCCGCTTCCGGACTGTGCAACGTTTAGCTTCTCTTCATTTAGTCTCCCCCCCCCACGCTTTCTCTCTGTCCCTCTGTTCCTCTCTCAACTGTTACTCTTTCGACTTCCTTTTTTGCTCGTGGGTCTTCCCACCCCCAGCCCCCTCCCCAGATGATGATGATGGCGATGGTGATGAAGATGGTTGTGGTTCAAGTGTTGACATTTAAGTCTCTCACCATTTTAGTCTGCTCTTGTCCGCTCTCTCTCTACGTTTAACTGCCCTTTTGGTTATGTTCGGTAGGCGTTTGTGCGTTTTCCTTTTTTTTTTTGCGTTGATACTTTGGTTACCTCTTGTCGTGTTTCGTAAACGCCGGTATGCACGCACGTATGTTAGTTAAGTAGTAACTAATTGACAAGCTGATGCGACCGCCAGCCGGTAATTGAGTTAGGCAGGCGCGTAGAGCCACGTTTACACGCGTCCATAAACACTTCTGTTTTTTTTGGTTTTTTGCTACGCGATTTCATTACGTTAGGCTTGATGACCTAAATGACACATTTATCTAAATTTGAATAATCTATTTCACTTAACTGAGTATACTCAGGATAGCGATGTCTTTGTCGCCTTTGGACCGCGTTGTTTATCGCTCCAGCGAGACGAATCAGTGAGTGACCGCTTTGTACGCGCTGGAGAGTCAACTAACGACGCATAGTAGGTACATATTTACTATTATTTCATATGGTATTTAACTCATTGCTGTGAATAGTACCGACCGATGCCAGCACTGAGGTTCTCGTCACGTAACTCAACAACATTCAAGCACACCGCATGAGGGTAGCCGGGTACGATGTGTGCACGCTGTGTACACATGGCAACTACCGCAACCGGCTCCATCGCAATGGTGACGTAACTTGAAGAAGACTCGAACCTCTCCAACTTTAAAAATGTGCCTCCCGGATCTTTGCCTTCCAACTAAAAAGCTCGTTCCAACTATCTGTATGTATGCAACTATCTTTGCCGTCGTTAGCTTGATTCGTATTGCTTAAAGAAACAGGATCGTACGTATGTATTTCTACGGTGAGCGATTTGAGGAGACACGGCGAACGCTTGTTTTCCCCAGCAGTGAACAGCCTCTCCCTTTTGGCACTTCCGTTGTGGCACTTCTGGCACTTGTACTGTGGCGCACTTGAAGCGCAGAATCTCTACCTGTTGGTCAGCTGGTTCGTTGTCTGGCCAGAACAACTGGTAATCAAAGAAACGTAGAGGCGCTGCAAGTTGCTGGGATACAGGTACTAAAGTGACTTCGACGTTAGCGCCGCTGCTGTTGTTGTTTTTGTTGTGCACCGCTGCCATGTCTAAGCACTTAGAGAATGATTCTTATTGGATTGATCTATCAGGTGGCGCCTTAATTAACGCCAGTCCGCTCGGTGCTGATACACAGGCTGGCCGTGTTGGCATACTGAATACGATGTCAATTCAAGTCTAAATAGGTAGATAGATCTATGCCTCTTCTTCAAGGTTGAGGAACCTAGCTCCTCGCTTAGCATGTTGTTGCCGTTGTTGTCCTTGTTGCCGTTGCTGCTGTTTTTGTTTTTGTTAATGTTGTTGTTGTTGCTGCTGGTATTGTTGCTGTTGTTGCTGGTATTGTTGTTGTTGTTGTTGCTGGTATTGTTGTTGTTGCTGGTGTTGTTGCTTTTGTTGTTATCGTTTTCCTTGGTCCTAGAGTTGTTACTGTTGTCTTTGACGTTCCTCCTGCAGCTGTAGCTTTCATGGTCGCGCGTTCATAGGTTAGTCCGCTAAAGCCAATTAGAAACATATTGTGGACATCCAAGAGCGCGCCGCACGCAGAGGAGCCGTTGACGGGACCGCTTCATCGACGAGGCCGTCAATGCTTGTAAACAATTGTTGTTGTTGCTGCTGGTCCTGCTGTTGTGGTTGTTGCTATGTCGCTGTTGTTTCGACGAATGCGAGCGCCTAAGAACTGGCTAGTCTCTAGTCTGTAAGAGAGGGCGTGAACTGGTTGTAAAGGTCATTTCCACTCCAAGTCGAGTGACGACATCGTTCGTAGTTTTGCGGCAGGCATGCGGGCAATGCTCACGAGCTCAGAGTGCTGGTTTTGGCCCGAACGCCTTCCTTGATCCTCGAGGCGTCGAACTAGCGTGTTGCTGGACATGGCGGGGCCGATGGCGTCCAATGCCATAACGACGAAAGACGCCGGTCGACGTCTCATTTTTGCGTTATTTTGACCCGGCCGTCTGCGGAGCGTGAGATGTTTGTCCGTAAATATTGAGTATGCGCGATACAACGGCACATGACTTGTACTAGTAACAAGGCACCAGCACGGAATTGGTCGATTATGTCATTTTTGCTCTTGTTTGCGGCCTTTGTGTTGATCCCTCTCGGTATGGCTCTCGTCGTGTGTACGTTCGCCGATTTCGATATGACGCAGTTGTTTTGCTTCATTGTCGGTGTCGTCATCATTGTTGTTGTTATTGTTGTTGTGTTTGTTGTTATTCCTGCCGGCTATTTTCCTATCCAAGAACGTTTTAAGTTTATCTTCCCTTCCGCTCAGGAGTCCTTAATCAAATTCGATTTCTGTCCGTTCTATTTGTCGTGCGGTTTAGGACCTGAAAAGTAGATTGCGGAAAAAACAGCCTCATTACACTCGTGTGTGATATAGAATATTGTAACCTTTGGGGATATAGAACATTTTGTTGTAGTCTAGGTCACTGCCGTGTGTTGTCGTCGAAAGCGCACTGTCAGATGCAGCAGGTAAAAGCGTCTATTGTATGATGTCTATTGCAGCAGGTGACGCATTATATTTTGTAGATTGCTTTAGCAGCATCTTAGACACAGTCTGTTTTGTGTGCGTCTAGCCGTGCACCACCTACGGCTAAAGCCGAAGAAGCTTTATTAGCGAGCAGAGTTGTTTCTGCAATTATATAATAAGAGTAAAAATGAGTAATATGGAATAAATTGCAAATGTATTTAGTGTCTGGAGCTTCTGTGATTCTTTGATCGTATGATCGCTTCGTATGATCACCGCCGTGACTTTCTAAATTTACGCACAGTTGGTTTAACTGCGAACTCTGGTCTTAGTAAAGACCTCAAGAGGAACACTATGCTTAATCTATTTTGTATGATGTCCATTTTCGAAATTAGCATCGCCCTCTAGAGCAAAGCCGTTGCGATAAGCGTCGCAGAAACAGCTTAAGAATGTGTGCGTCTATAGACGTTTTCAAGCTCTGTTTGACAATTGTGGCGAACGCGCACACAATATATACACAGGTAACACCACCATCAAAGATGTATTGCGTGCGTTACTGCTATCGAGTTATGAGTGACTTCAAGAAGCTTACTTATACGTTAGACTATTGCGAATACTTACCTGGAGGTTGGTAAGTGCTCGCGCCTCCCGCTTTTTGTTTTTTGTTACGACTATTAGGAAGGCCAACACGTACGGATAACGGTATGTGATGATAACAATAATAATAATAATAAAAATCGTATATTTTGTTAAGCAATACAAGAGTTATAACAACATTAACATCAATAATAACCTTTGACTGTTTTTTTTTCGTGTTGTTTCGTTTTGCTTCCTGCAGTTCTGTTCGTAGCGGTTAGCGGCGGGCAAAGGGACAGCAGGGGGTGATTCCTGTGAATGCCCGTGCGCCGAACGACAGTGGACCAGCTGTCACGAAGGCACGAAGACGTGACGTCGCATCGTTACATCATTTATAGCCTTACGGGCTTCACCGCCGCGGCGCTTCATCGCCCTCGTTGTTCTCGTGGTCGGTGGGTCGGTTGGTGTTCGACGACCTGGAGGAGTGGCTGCCTAGTCGAATAAGCCTAAAATGGTAAGTAGTGGTGGTAGGCTACAGCGAGGCGATGCACATAGTAGTAGACGTGGTTCACTCTCTGATGGCCAGTCTCTCGTTGGTCATTCGCGTGACTTGACGACGTTCAGAGAACGAAGAAACGAGCCGCTAGAGTCACAGCAGCTGTAAACATAGTAATAGTGGTACTAGTAATCATTGTCATAATACGAATTGTAAGGTCTGCGAGTCAGTCTTATGCAAACTATCTGTGGAGAAGCCGTGGATTTCAATTTCGGCCTACACTGCCACTGCGTTGTGTCATAAAACCTCGGTAGAAAAACATCCTTAGAAATCAGCAGCACTATCCAAAGGGCTCTATTACAGAAGGGCTGGTATATCATCCACACTCGAAGCCAGAGGCTTGAGCAGCTGCCGGTGAAACAAATTGTCCTGATGCAGTGCCGACCCCATTCTTGGGCATATGGGAACTGCTAAGCGGTCGTGGCGTACTTGCATCAAAGCTTAGTCAAGTCAGGGTTGGAACATGCCAAGCTGGTCGGTACATACGGAGAGAGCCCCAGTGAAAGAGTTAATATTCTGAACTGGCTTGGAGATACATTTTCGTACCTATTGCAGTGGAGATCCTGGGACACATGAGTAAGGGAACTGACTTGATCCTCAAAGATTTAGCCCAACCCACTCAAAAGATCACAGGAGACCGTCGGGAGGTGTAGTTTTTTAAGGCATGCTGTTTTTGGCTGTCTGGGGGTAATACGCCACTGAGCTAATGAACAATGAAAGTCAAGCAGGCGTTCACCACTCACAATTGTAGTATCGTGGGCGTTTGAATTCTTGCGTCAAAGGCTGTCGCTCAATATTTAACGAGGAAATGCAGCGCCTGTTCGGGGCTCATTGTTGCGTTGGGCTTATTCTGGGCTAGATGACCTGTGATTGCACGTTCGCGTGCAGACAATTGTTCATTCTAATGTTCTTGGTCAAGTGTTGGTGACCACTCAACATCATCTTGGCGTTGCCTCTCTGTAGTTTCAACGACACTCGCTGTCGGAGTAACGCAGTCGATCTTGGCTCCGCTGTGGCCTCAAAGAGCTTCTTCGAAGTTAGAGTGCATGCTTGCCCCAAACGCTAGGTGACTCGAGACCCAACGCCATTACGAGGTGGCCTTCTGCACGTATAGACACCGTTTGTGCATCTCCCGTTGTTAAATGGTGTGGCCAACGCCCGCGCTGGCTGGTCCACGATAGTGATAGAGGGCGTAATAATAATAATAATATTGTCTTACATATACATATGTATATTAAAAAAATGTCCTAACTCATTCGGGCTGGCTCTTGACAACCAACATTTAACGTCCACGGAATTACTTTTGCATTGCTTTGTAAAAAGGACCCTATAAATACTGATGTGCGGGTATGACGGGTATCGAACCCCACGCCACCGACCGGGCTCGACACGCCATGATAGTACAGTAGGTAACAACAGCATTTCGAACGATGGACGTCGTTAGTGTAGTTGTGGTAGTGACACAGATATCTATATCAATCAGTGTACTCTGTACACGTGTACGTGTGTACAAGGGACAACTGGCATGATCTGTGCAATTGATGCCTGGCGGATAGTGGCTAGCTGGTATTCCGTGATTCCTGCCGCGATAGATACTGTCGTCTGTTGTCCGTGACGTCCACAATATGGCAGGTCATTTATTATTGTGTCTCCCATCCCGGGATTCACAGTTGCACGATTGTGTCACGCTAGCCCGCACGTGTCCGCTCGCTTCGGTTGGCATTGTACCCCTTTCGGCCCTTTTTGTCATATTCGAGCCGATTCGAGGCCGCCAACAACAACAACAACAACAACAACAACAAGCGGACGTGTTCTCCCGGACGAGCCTTCTGTCTGCGCTCCGCCGACGACGAGATGATGGTATTCTCTGTACTTCATTCTTCATCTTTGGTTGGCCTTCCAAATTTCCGAGTTTTCTTCTCCGAAGAAGCCAATTCAGCAATCAACTTTGCTATGTTTTCGCCTACGTGTAGTACAATTAAACGCTTTTAAAGCAAGCGGTACGAAATGCTATTTTAAATAGGGTGATGATTATCGTTTGTTTTTTTTTATTTTATTGGCGTTTAATTCTTACAATTAGTGTTCAATTGTACACGAAATTAACCGTCATCAGTTAATTTCGGTCAGCTTATGGCGCCTGCTATAGAAGCCGCGCTGATTGCTTCCGCTCCGATGTTTAGGCTCGAGTGTGGACGGTATTTCTACTATTCTCAGTGCCTTTCTCACCGTTCCATTGAGTTCTGCGTGTCTTGCGAACCTGCCGGGACTTTTCCAGACAGCTTAACGGGTGCAAATCAACAGAATCGACCAGTTCACCACACGACATGCGTAAGAACGGCTCACAGACGGGGGCGTCTATCCTAATAGCCGACACTATGCATAAGAAGTTAAAATCCAGCATGTTGCTGAAAAGAGAACACGACTTGCATCCATCCCTCGACAAAGGAATGCTGAGCCACTGAAAAAACGGCACGTTCTTTTAATAATGTTATTGTGATTGATGATATTTCTTGTTAATTTCTCACTTTTACAAGCGAAGAGAAAATGTTGGTCTACGTGCTCTTTCAGAGGGGATTGGGGTAAGTGGGGTGGCTCCTAGTCATCTATTCGGCTAACCTGGTTGTTTTCCTTAATTCCTTTTTTGAACTATCTTGGTCAACGCCACGTTTTGAACTTTTCGACGAGGCAATGGCGTCGATTATAGAAGCGGCATTGTCTCTACACACCGCGAGACAGAAGCTCTTCCAGATATTCACCCTTGCGCTGGTCTCCTATCGTTGCCTCTGCGTATTTGTGTTTTTTTTTTCTGCTCGGCGTGCTCTGCTAACCACGCTGTGCTAAAAGAGCTATAGAGCTGAGATACGAAGGAGCTACAATGCACTGAACACTGTAGCATCCCAGACGAAGCACTTGCCGTGCGACCATAACGGTGCAGCCACGCTATCAGGTCTCCTGTCGTTATCCAGTCCAAGGCCCCCAGGTACCAGTTTTTCTAGCAACCTTGCTGACAATCTGAGGGGTCTTTTAATAATTTAATTCAGTTCTATGTGTCGTGAAAATGTTCAAGAACTTCTTGGGCAGCTTAATGAGTTCATTATTATTATTATTATTATTGGTGTTCTGGTTGGTTTTGTGCCATTGGATAAGAGTATTTAACGTACTTGTGCACAAGTGTCTTTATTCCACACAATTAAATGTGTGAGGTTTCTAATGGCTGTCGATCGAATATCGAAATATACATTTGTTTATATACATGCTTCGTTGTAATATGGCACAAAAAGTGTGCCAAGAAGAAAATGAGATCGAAGTTGAGGTTGATAACCGCAATGTTTGCGCGTGCACATACGGACCCATTGAATGCCATACATTCATACTTCGAAACATACACGCACGTATCTTGTGTCCGTGGAGACTCACATCGGTGGCAACCTGTAAAGCCCGGTTGTAATTATGCACCTTTGCCGTGTGCCGGTGTGCACGGCGCGTCAACGCTTAGTTAGTTAACTCGACCGATTCAAGAGCTTGCTAGACTCTTTTAAGATAGCTAACTAGGCTGACACCAAAACTAACTAGACGAAACTCACTGGCTTGTCGGATTGCATCTAGCTCAATGCTTGATGTTGTCAAGGGTGATCGGCGTCCGTTGCGCGGACTGAGTTTCGAAGTTGCCTGTGGTGCCTCGGGCAACGGCATGAGGCGGGTGCGGCCGTGGTCTGCCGAGTTGGGTTGTTCCGATCTGTTGACTGGGTTCAGTCACCGTCGTCTGGCTGCTTCGTTGCTTGACATTCGTTGCATCATAAGCGGTGAGTGGTTTAGATTGGATTGGAGGTGGGCTAGGGGTGTCAGTGGCACCCCATAGCCGCAACGTTTCACCGCTTTCCACTACTGTTCGATCCCCCCCCCCAACCGTTCGTTCGCCCGTCCGCCTGTTTCCGCGTCCGCGTTCTAGCTACTGTGGAGACTGTCGTAGTCTGTAGCCGGTCTACGGTGCTCTACGACACGTGGCCGGACTCAGCGGCGACGTCTCGGTCATGGCCAACATCCCTTTTTCGAGTGACCAGCCGTCTGGTCCACCGCCGAGAGCAGCCAGCCACCGCAAAGCAGTGGCAGCAACAGCAGCAGCAAATAATTTCCGACAGGAAGACTACAATACTGCAGAGGAAGGCGGCGTGCTGACAGACTGACAGGATGCATGTTAGAGCTCACAACTCACTGTCAGCCCTTTCTCGCCCTGTCCGCGAGCGAGCTATCGTTTCGTTCCGGCCAATAGAGAGGTTGCAAGTTGCCATGCGGTGAATACGCGTCGATAGTATTAGGCTAGTATGATTGCGTTCCGCCTTCGCTCACACTTACGCACACCAAAGCGACAACAACAACAGCTACAACAACAGCTTTAACAACGGCTACTGCAACAACAACAGCTTTAACAACAGCTACTGCAGCAACAACAACAATAGCAACTACAGCGTAGCCGAGACCACTTATATAGTCTTATCTACCTATTTTCGTTTACGTGCGTAGAGCGAACACCGCCGAGTGTCTGTATTGCCCCTCGTTATACGGACGGTGTACGGGGAAGTTGAGAGCAATATCTTTGCTGTCGTCGTCGTCGTTGTTGTTGTTGTTCTTATGATTGGCGTTGTCGTGGTCATTGTAGTTACTGTAGGGCGCCATCGTTGTTACTGTTTGTGTAGTTGTTGTAGTTGTTGCTACTGCTATTGTTGCATGTATTATCGCTGTTATGGTTGGCGTCATCAATCAGCCAATGTGCAGATAGGTCGCTGCGTCCATCGCAACTAAATCGACATGCCTACCACGTTGAACGCTATCTCCAACCCGTTCAACAATTATAGATTGCTTGCTGATTCTGACAGGAAGCGATTGTCCTCCCTAAGTGGCGCTACTGAATCGTATTCATGGCCACACTTGGAAGACATGCGTATAGTAACTCTAGCCGACACAAAAAAATACGCCAATGCTTTCTTATCGACGCGGATGTCTTTTTGGGAACATATATTTATATATATATATATATATATTATTTTTTCAGCTAGTGTATTACAGTTTACTCATGCATTTACACTCCTTCGAAATTGGAAACTATGAAAACCAACCAAATAAGGTAGCTCGATCTGGATCTAGTTGACGTAACGACGTGAAGATGATGGACGGTGACGAGTCTATTGCAGAAAGCCCCGGGTTCGTTCCCGGAGCGACATATGCTGTTTTGAAGCGACGGTTGTTAAGATTTGCCGAACTGAGTCAAAGGCAAAATATGTTTTATTTTATTTATTATGTTTAAGTATAGTATTATCCTAAGTTTGCAAATTATGAGAAAGAATGCTTCGAAAATGGGATGCGTCTGTCAGGATCGTACGCACCGCTCCTAGTGACAGAGTTTCCGCCCCGTCCCATCGTCATTTACTAATCACTATAATAAACCGACCGTCTTACGAATGTAAAGCAACCACTTGGCGACTAATTTACTTTGTTCTATGCGGTCACGGACTTTGCTCCTCGTGTGGTTGTCACGGTTAAGATGCGGTTGTGTCCGTTATTCCGCGTCACCTGGCTCTTAGGTCCTGCATCGGCATACGACCGCCCTTTGTACGTTCACGTTTCCTTAATTCACAAATCTTGTTATTGTAGCTGTCGCGTTCGCGTTTTAGAAAGCTATTCTTGCAGTTGCCGTATTTGCAGTTATTTTGTCGTTGTTGCTTTTGTTGTCGTTGTTGCTTTTCTTGTTGTTGTTGCTTTTGTTGTTGTTATTGTTGTTGTTGATGTGGTTGTTGTTACTGCTGCTGCTGTATAGCAAGATGTTGTATCCCGTTGTTCGTCTGTCGATCTCCCTTGTCGAGATGTCTCTGCCTAGCAACAAACGTCTGTGTCTAAGACGATCGGCGGTGGGACATGGACCGCGCTGAGCGCTCCGGAATCGTGGACCAATGTCCTAGGTTGAGGAGGTACGTGTCAAAATGTATGGGCGTGCGTCGACACGTGCCCGACACGTCTGACAATCTGGCTGGCCAGTCACGACTCCAAGTCACTTGGTTCCATGTTTGCCTGTTTATTTTTCCACGATTCCCGCAATTCATTCGTCCGCGCCTTTTTCCAGAAGGCAACAACGTCAGTTAAATCGAATGGATGGCGGAGCCGCGCGTCGACTGCGGCGTCCATATGTCTCTCGTACAAACGGATGATGTTCTATTGCTTCTGCTGGCGCCATGGGTGTCGCCGTCTTTGCCGTTGTAACTATTGTTGTTGTTGTTGTTGTTGTTGTTGCTGTTGTTGTTGTTATTTTTGTTTTGGTTTCTGTCGTTTCTGGGTCACAAGGCAATCTCTGACGACCTAATCGAGCGATAGACGACTGGAATGATGAAGTCTCTAACGTTGCTAGCATCATCACCATCGTTGGCTGATCGATATCGACTAGCGGCGAACTTTCTACAACCAAGCTGTTATTGCTGTTGTTGTCGTTGTTATTGTTGATGTGTGTTCTAGGCATAATCAAGCCGCTGGTTTCGATGGTGTTGAGCTGAAGGAGACTACAATGTGATATTATTTCGCCTTTAGCTCTTCTTGGCCACCGATCTGGCGTGCTTGTATTAAGAATTTATTTGGGCTCTCTCTAGCAGCTGCAGAAGCAAAGGAATGTAACAACAGCAGCAGTAGGGCAATGCTCAATTCGATTTTAGCAATCAGGCAAGAAGGAGATGAAGAATGGGAACGAATTCTACCCGAACAGGATTCGACTGTACGCATAGCAACACCTCAATTTTTGTTTTATTCGAGCGTTAACCGCCCCTAAACCACCACTGCTGTTACACGTTAAAGTAGCAGCTAAGTTTAATCAAAATTAAACTTAGTAACAATAATAATAATAATAATAATAATAATAATAATAATAATCAACATCACTGGAAGTTAGTAATAACAGAGTACTAACAGTTGTTTTACGTTGTATAGAACGGTGGTGGTGGTGATGGTGGTAATGGCTATCAAAGGAATTCCTGCAGCAGCAGCAGGAGAACACACAGCAACGACACTAGCGACGAGCCGTTAATTCCGTTCATGGTGCATGGTAGTCGATTACGAAGAAAACGCTGCAAAGAAGGTCAAAAGGTCACACAACAGGTTATACGCGTTTTGCCCTAGGCGAGAGAAGAAGAAGTCAACGCTATCTGATACAGCAGCTAATGCACCGCGGACCGCGGCCACGTTGATTTAGACTGCTCCAGTTATTATTAGTGTTGGTTGTCTTTAATTTTATTATTTTTAGATTTTGCTTCTGAGCCCGTCGCTTAACAACGGGCTTGGACGTTCGTTGCTTTGTTCTTTTATGGACTTTTGGACTTCAAAACTACTGCCACGAATGTGAGTGATCACGGCTGCTGCTGCGCTGGTTAAGCACTGGCTTAGCTTACCGGTCCGTTCTGGCTGCTACTCCGATTGCAAGCCAGCAAAGCAGATAGGCGGCATCTGTTGGATAGATCGATAGATAGCTTGCATAGACCAAACCACAAGTACTCGATCAAGGAGTATTACCACCACCACCACCATAACCATCACCGTCACTACTACCATTTGTCGTATAACGACCACTAACTACTACAACAACTACACACCTACTACTACTACTACTCGTTTAACTATTACTACTGTTACCTTTTACTACAGTTACGTTTGGCTGTATTACGCCAATGCTCATTACCAAGGCACCAGAGGGAAGTCCAGCAAGAAAGCAAGTTGTAGAATAGAGGCAACGCAAGAAACGCCGAGAACGAGAGAAAGGGGCTGGCGCCGACGGATAAAGAAAGGAAGAGAGAGATAGGGATATATATATATATATATAGAGAGAGAGAGAGAGAGAGAGAAAACTGGAATAGTATAACAGGCTCGAGTGGACTAAACCACTATTGGTTAATACCAATGACGACGACGCCGCCGCTGCCGCCTTCCCCGCCTATGATGATAGCGACACAAACACGGGGCATACTTACAAACATTCAAATCTACATATACACACAAACAAACCACCCACCCGCATACACGTATAAACACACACATACGCACACACAAGTATGTATACATGCAAACAAAGACACTTTGCTCGACTACAGTTACGACACGAACACACACACACACATACCCATGTTGAAATGTAGGCATGTAGACAACTAACATCGTATAGTCCATGAAGCTGGAAAGGCATCGCGCGACCGGGGAAAGCCCAGGTCCCCAGACAACGAAGTCGAGAAACACAGGGGGAGAGGAAGAGAGAGAGAGGGACGGAGACAGGGGGAGAGGAAGAGAGAGAGCGACAGAGACTGGGAGAGAGAGGAATATACCGAGGAAACGAGCCAAGTTGGTTATGTTAGTGGTCATGGAAAGAGAGAGAGATATAGAGAAAACAGGTGTTGTCGTCTTCAGTTTGATATCGTGTCAAAGTTTTGCTATGAGTGCATACGTGTGTATATATATATATATATATATATAAGTAGGATTTGTTTTTAGTTTGTATGCATGTATGGTGTGTATGCATGTGTATCTATGTATGTATTCGTAGGCCTGTCTCTATGCGTAAGCGTTTAGGTGTGGGTTGGTGGTTGCTTGTTTTGTATGTATCGGTCTGACGTCATTTCGTCGGTCGGGCGGCCGGCCGGTCGATAGATCGATCCATGCGATCGTTCCTTCAACGACGAGACGACGAGGGCGAGCATATGTATGTGCGGCGACCGTAACAGACAAACGCCTACTTGTGGAGGAGGCGTGGAAGAGGCGGCCAGTAACGTTAGGAATTATCTACGCTGTCGGCTGTAGTGTCATGTCGGCTGTGGTATTATGATGATGATGTTGTTGTTGTGATTTTCGACGTTGCTCTCTGACCTGCTGCTGTTGTTGTTAATGTCTTGTAATGTTTCTGTCTAGGTTAAGTTAAAGCTAAGCCAGGCAAAGAGAACAATTTTACTTTAATTAGATATATATATATATATATATATATATATATATATATATATTTATATATTGTGATGATTTTATAATCTTTTACAATACGTTAGCACATTCGGCACTGCTCGCTTTAATAAAAATGGTGGTAAAAAGCTGTCACGTGAAGTTAACAATCAGCTGCCCGTGTCCTTCGTTGATGGTAGCCCCCGCTCTTATGGACTCGGTGCGAGCGGTATATCCTCAAGGTCCCTTGCAACGTTAAGACCCATAAGAATATATATATATATATATATATATTTGTTTTGATTTATGCGCTTGAAACGTAGCTCTTTTTTTGTAATAGTAAATACATATCATAGGTTTAATCTAGCCAGGTGGAAAATTTTAGTTCGGGGATACAGTTGCTTTGAACAAACTATAATCGAGGGTGGCTTGCATGTATTAACATATATATTCGTACAGTCGGAGCGTATCACTTTACGAGTCTGGCAAATGTAAATATAATTCTCTTCTTATCGGCTTGCTAACTGTCTTGTGTTTTGCATTTTTGTTCGAAGCGCACGCAGACTATCTACTAAAAAATCTGTCAGATCAGAAAATGCTTTATGACTGTCTTATACTCTCTATTACACTAATACAGCGTCATTATTAACAGCAGCCTCACTATTTCGGGGATGGATGTAACGTTTGAGAAGTGTATCCCATATAGCCGATTCATCGAATCGCCGCTATGAAGTGAATTTAACGCGTCGTAAAAATGGATGCGTCCAGAACGAACCAGCGCGCACTAAGCAGTACGATTGGACTAGTGGCAAAGGTGATCGTAATTCGCCGACATTGCATTATGTCCACGGCGAGCAGCTGTGAACTCGTGGAATCTGTACAGCATCGATTCTGAGTAAAGGAACGGTACAATCAATCATCCACTAACATATTCAATATAGTAAAGTGTGTCCACTTCTATATATATATAAATATATATATATATATATATATATATATATACATATACATATATACATATATATATACACATTTTGCTTTAAGTAATGCATTTTTGCGGCTCTGTTACGTTAGAAACCGGAACTCTAAGTAATTAGATTGGTTTACCACAGTAATAGACATAGGAGTGTGTCCACAATGCATTAATGCGTTAGATCTGATCAGATTGCTGTAAGATAGATTGCAACAGATCGCTGTTGATGTTTTGACTCAGCTGCGTGCTGCTATTGCCTATATGCATGGTTGTTGCTGCTGCTGTTGCTCTTGATGTTATTGTTGTTGTTGTTGTTGTTGTTGTTGTTGTTGCCCTTGATGTCGTTGCTGTTCCCGTGAGAAATTTGGGATGATCGTCTGTTGTTCGCGGACGACTACATGGCCAGTTTTCGTCTTAGACTAAGTTACTGCGCCGTTCCTATTGTTGACATTTAAATGGACTACGGCCATCTAATTGCTTTTGATTGATCTAGAGCGCGACAGTAACGGCGGAAGCGAGGAGACGCTGCCGGCTTCACAATGCTTTTTAGTGGTCTGGCGTTACTACTAACTTCTATATATATATATATATATATATATATATATATATTTATATAGCAGTAGTAGTAGTAGAGGTTTTTACCGAGCAAGATGGCTTAGTGGCAAAAGCCTTTGCCTTGCATTCGGGAGGTCTGGGTTCGAGACCCAGACCGGCCACTCCTAAATTGGTTTTCATGGTTCCCAATTTAAACAAGGTGAATGCCGGAGTGGATTAAAAATCAACCATGATCGATAAAAAAACGGAGAGCACAGATGTATCGATAAAAAAGATGGTGCATTATCATCCAACCCCCATTAAAAAAAAAATAAATAAAATATATATATATATATATATATATAATACTATAACTAATGTACCACAACTAGTATTACTACCGCTGTTTTCTCTGTGTCGTTCGACGTTGGTAGTTGTCTCGTTCTAGGCGATTTTATCCTTGCGGGAAGACAGATAGATCGTAACGGACTGGCGACATTCACACACATGCACACGAACACTGCCCCGCACAAACAAATTAATAAACATATACGCACGTATACGCCCGGGGTAACGGTTATTCTCGAGTTGGCTCTTTTTCTCTATCTCCTGCTCATGAGATCTGGTTGGTTAAATTGTGTGCCCTCCTCCACACAGTAGACAGGTGGGCACAATCGCCAAGGCGGTGGCAGACGCCACCGTGTCGTGACCTCCAAAGAGAAGAAACGCGGAGAGGACAGCAAGAATAATAAGAATACGATGCGCGAAACTGAAACTGGTGGAATGGATGGTGATTTGTTCCAATCTGCCGTTGTAGGCGTAGTATCTCTCTGTCTCTTCCTCCTGTGGACTCCCGGTCCAGTCTCTTCTTGCTGCGGACGTTTATTACGATCTAAGCTGTCACCATGGCTACTGGTGTTGGCGGCGGTGGTGGTGGTGGTGGTGGTGAGAGTAATGGTTTGTCTACTGTTGCTGTTGATTTGTCTATGCGTGTTGGCAGCGTGTTGAACTTGTATGGCGAATCCGTGACGACACGTTTGAACTGAAGCGGTGTTCGTAACGTGTTCGTCCACTTGTACCTGTCATCGGGGTCGGCTCCGCTTCTGTGTGATGCCCGTAATGGTAGAAGGTGGCAAATAGAAACGTGGAGACTAACCTACACACATATATATATATATATATATATATATATATATATATATATATATATATATATATTTTTATATATATATATATATATATATATATATATTTTTATATATATATATATATATATATATATATATATGATTGATTTATTATTTGCTTGACATGTACATCTAAATACACATGTAGTCGTTCGGTCATCCTGTTTCTTCCAAATGTACTCTCCGTCCAGGTTCTTGCTGCGGGGGCTGCCAACTAGGCTGACGTCCGTTTCTAACGTAAGCTTTCACCGTCGTTACTGGTGGCGGTTTGCGTGCTGTTGTACGCAATTATACGGCAGCATATATGTAATTATTCAACAATTCAATTCAATATTGTGTGATATTGATAATAATAATACTGCTATTATGGCTACTAGTGCCGCGTATTGCTGCTAAATAAGTCTACTGGTACAATGCAAACCTTCCTTGTTATGCAAGATTTAAAGGAACCTGTTACGGTATCACCATTCGTTCTATGCTCACAACCTGTCTTGTCTCCGTCTTTCAAAGTCAGCGTTAACCTCCGCCATTCGAACGCTCCCTGATAAATAAAATCCCCCCGGAAGCAGACTGGAATCACGGAAAGACCGAATGGGCGCTGCACACCTTCGATGAAGAGAATCGTATCAGTCAAGAGAGCTACCAGCCAGGTTGCGGGTTGATATGCGGCACAATCCCTTCCGAAAGCCGACTTTACTAATCCCCAATTGAGCTACGGTAATTTGCCCCCAGGTGAGCTGTATGGCATATTATGTCGGCTTACTCTGTAACAGCTTTAGCGTTGTCATAAGAGAACGTGGGGGCGATCTTGCAACCCCTCCGGCACGCCGCGAAGGCTCGTATAACTCTTTGTGTAATGTGATCTGTGAAGCAAGTTCCCGAAGGCTGGAAGGAAGGATTTAAAGCTGTGATAAGGGAGCCATTGACGTAGCCCAATGAGTGCGAATACACAAATACTACGAAACTCGTCATCATGACCAAAATCACTAGAGGTACTATCTGTTGTACTCCTGTGAGAGACTATTCGTGTTTCTAGGAACGAGTCCAGTTCTGCTACTTTGTCATTCATGTTCGGATGCCGTATTAAAACAAAGTATGGTACATATCAGTTCAAAAATGTCAATAGGTATTCCCGCTCCGCGTGCTTAAATAACATTATTTTTCTACATAGTTCACATAACGCCTACTTAAAACAAACGAAGACAGTTAGCAGAGGCTTTTTTTGACTTTTCGGCGCCTCGACTTTAGGATTCTGGAGCTGCGTACTTCAGACCGTGTGTGAAAGCTTCTGTTAATTCGTAATTTTTCGTTGTGACTAATACAGGGAACACCACACGAAGTCAGTATTTAAAGGTTTTTCTGTTTGACTGTTTGAACGACTGACCACCTTGGCCGGGAGCCAGACTTACAGCAAACAGACACACCAACGAAAGCGTAGGTGTGGTTGTATCTACTGTTACTAACTAGCAGCTCTAGTAGTCTGTTAATACCATCTTTTTGGTCCGGGCTTTGGTGTAGAGATCATTCCGATGAACAGTTACGCTATTAAGGCCATCAACGGCGAGAGTCGTGGCGTCGGTCTTTCTGCAACGCATGAAAGCGTTTGGTGAAGGCGAGACGTTCGAAACAGACCAGCCACACAAGAGGCGTCTTGACACTTTCTTTTCTCTTCTTGTGACACCGAGTGTTGTAACTCTTTTTGGGTCCTGTATGGCTCATCTCCGTCTGGCCTAACAACCTCAATGAAGACCACAACAACAGCAGCAGCAGCAGCTACAGCAGCAGCAGCAACAACAACAACAACAACAACAACAACAACAACAACAACAACAACAACGACGACGACGACGACGACGACAACAACAACGACGACGACGACGACGACAACAACAACAATAGCACAGCTAAAGCAGTAGCAGGAACATAAATAGAAGTAGCAACATCGCCTCCCTCTCGATCTACTTGCTACTACGAATCGCCAAACGAAGCAGGTGCAACAACAATGGCTCGAGTGCGTCTCTGGGCTTCCTTGCTTCTGTGTTACGGCGGCTGTGACGGAGGCGGTGGCGGCTTTAGGTGCTGTCAACAACAGTCAAACAAGCAATCGATGTCAGCTGCACGTCCCAGTGTGCTCCTATACGATAGACTATAGATAGACGAGTATATAGAACATGTGCATATATATATATATATATCCGATGGACGGTCTAAGAATCTCGACCTCTCAGTGACCCTCAAAACCGTCGCGGGCACACAGAGTAGCACGCAAACAGACGTTTTTTTGCCTAGCGTGTGGCAGGCAGGGTAGATGCACACATCGAAACGGTCGACCGAAATGGTCACTACTGCATGCATTGCCTAGAACTAAGTTTGCCAGAGCTGTTGAGTTTGTCCACGTGCTTCGTCGCCTATCAGGATGTTGACATGAGGGCAACAAAGAACGACACAATGTGAGGTGCTGCTGGTATTTGTTTTTCGGCCGATTAGTCTCGGCATCCAATTGCGGTCCCGTGTTTGTAACAGTTTTTGTGAGCTCGCCTGTACACGTACCGCAATGAATTTAATACGACTGCACTACTTGTCTAGAATGATAGAGCCACATCGCACGTTGTTCGGTCCCATCAGTGGCCACGATTACACACCGGGCAGCGGTGAAGAGGCGAATACGGGAGCAGAGTGGCCATCATCCAGGGCGCAGAGGGGATCTACTCCGACCTGACGCTGACTTTCATAAGTCGGCACTTGCTCTACAAATTGCGTACCCTCACCTATTAATTTCTCAGTGCAAATTCGATATGCAGGTCGTATAACGTGACCATTCTGTCTGGCGGAGAGTGCGTCATCTTACGATCATTTCCTTCGATCGGAATTCCTTCGCGATATACTGGCAGCACTGTACTGGCAGAAGTTTTAATTCAGATTATGCAAATACTAACAATTTCCTAATCACGTGAGTCCATATTGAATATTACGTGTCGCAACGGCTACAATTTGCGACCGAGCTGCATATAGTAGCAGATAGCGTTAATCAAATCGATAGGCTCTGCAATGCGGTGAACTTGATAATAAGGGTCCTTGAGATTTCGCAGCCTAAAAGCTCGGAGTGTAGTTGTGCTAATTAGAGGGAATTAAGGGAGCCAGAAGAGCCCTTAATAGGTCGGAGCAGTACTACTAAACGGATGTATGGATTTTTTGTTAATGACTGTGCGTTAAAGTGCAAATTCGTTTGCATCATGGTTTGCTTGCGGATCTGAACTATACAAATCATCTGACGTATGTTTGCAAGGGCTGAAGACGTATCCTTACGCATACTATATATATATATATATATATATATATATGAAAAATCATTGAAATTGAGTTTAACAGTGCATACAATACAACATACATTAAATAATGTTAATACCGCTCTATATAAAAATATAGTTTTTATCTTGTCGGAATTCTTGAGATCGTCTAATATTAGCTTGTGGGGTATGAGCCTGAGGCAATATTTCTCCGCGGAGAAGACTCTGAGATTAAAAAAAGACTTGTCTACTAATCACAGGTTTAAGGTCATCTCGTCGGAGACCCTCCAACACCATGGTTAAAGAAACCGCGTTCACTCTTCTTTTTTTAATATGCCTAGTTAAACATGCCTAGTTAAACGCCGGCGTTATTCCCAAGTAATGGAAGTTGTTGACCAATTCTTGTGCGTACCTATTAGCCTTTTTATTAAAGTCAGCTTTCAAGCATAAGTTCCTCCTCTGCAAAACCGCAACTCATTCAACTTACTTCGCAGCATGATCGTGGAGTCTCATTCAAGTAGAATTGGTAATGCCGCCTCGATTTTCCCATATTGACTGAATATGAATTAATAATAACTTCTTCTTTGTAAAACACGTGAGGACACGTACTTCTCTGAGGCACTTTTCAAAGCCAGCCGCGTATGCTATAAATATGTGGCATGAAGTGCGGATTTTCCTGAGAGAGAGAGAGACATTCCTGCCGGTCTTATTATCAAAGTGCTTTGGAAGCCTTCGTATCTTGCTTTTTATCGGCACCGTGACAAATATCGCTGAATCAAAGCCGTATTACCATCTACTTTGATGATGAAGGGACTACTACTTTGCATTGCAACGCTGCGAAGAACCCACGTAGGGCGCTTGTGAGCTGAACAGATTGCGTAAGCAATTTTTCATTTTTTTTACTGCCTACTAGAAAAGTCTATCAGTCTGTCTGCTGTCGTAGGCACGATGGGCTTCGTACAGGTCGTCTGCGTATTATCTGTCTGCTAATGATTTTCGAGCTGCCTCATTAGCAGTGCCGTGTCTTCTGTAAATTTGCACTTTGTGTGTTCCACCATTTCTTTTGACTTGTGACGTATGGTTAATATGATGACAACATATGCACCAGCTATCGCCACGAACTATACAATAAGGCATATAAAAATACAATCATCTGGAGAGAGATTAGCGCATACAAAACTAAATAAAATATTGAGGTTGGCGCATACATCGCGGCCGGCACGTACATGATTCGGAAGTGAAAATCAGAATCCTGGGGAACGGCAATCC